>JAUZNK010009894.1:0-24061 GCA_035046665.1 Euphysa ruthae
AGAAAAACTAGCCAAGGTCAAAATACAATTTCTTATATGGGTCCCTCGATATGGAAAATAATGCTTTGGCTTTTCTTGTGCTTATCCCTGCTATCAATACCTGTTGTTTAAAATATTGTGGTACGCAGGAAAATTTTTTTTTTTTTTTTTTTTTTTTTAACGACGTTCTTAACATTTTATTGATAGTGAATAAATACTTACTTACTTACACGCATACACAACATTATCGATGTACACGCATACACAAAATTATTGATGTACACACATACACAAGAAAGCCTTAGAAGCAATTATACAAACTCGAGTAGAAAGTCTTACAGAGAGTTATAAAAAGATGGATTCAGCGTTGTTCACAGAGCTTCTGGAACTGAGTTGCAATCCATCATTAGAAAATCTAAACAAAATACTTTTAATGGAAAATAAAAGTTCCTTAAAAATAGCATTATACAAGTTAATGGAATACTGTAAAAATGACACTGCAGTACTTAAAAGACGTTAGCCTAACATAAATCTTTTCTCAGATAGAGATCTGTAACAACAACTCCATCAGGATATAAAATCGACAAAGCTGTTATTGAAGATCTTCTCACTTCTGATGAAGTTGTTAATGATTAGTTAGTGAAATGTGAAAAGTCAGCAATAACAAGAAATAAGTTAAGAACTGGTTTATCAAAAAAAAATTTCAGCCTAAAGCTATCTCTATGTTAAAAAAAGATAGACGCTTTTAGAGTTATGATAGTTAAATCAGCTACTTTAGAAGAAGCCTTCCAATATCCAATGACTTCTGTTCCGTTGAGTATAGCTGAAGCTGATGGAACTATAAGACAAGGTGATAAAACTGGTTTACGTTATCTTATAATACAAGAAGCAAATGTATTCACAAACAGATACCCAGCAGATGGTAAAAGAATTTAAGACGTGATGCCTGTTGTAAGAGCTATTAAGTCTTGCAGCACTTATAAAGAGTTCCTTAAGTCACTTGTCATTGCTTCCATACCTCCGAAATATAGCAATCCAATAACAATTGAAACAGTGATGGATACTTATATCATCAATAGTGTGAAAGAAAGTACCAGACGCCTTAGAGAAAAATGTGCTAGCCAAAGAGTTTTCGTAACTGGACTGAGCCAAGGCATTGAATTGGCAATCCTTATTAAACAGCAACGACAACAAAACGGATCTTGTTCATTGTTTTGTGGAATATGTGAAGCTTCCTGATGTAAGAGCAAAGATCCAAGTACCTGTTGTCTTTAATGATAAGAAAGAAACATTGCTAATGAATCGACCTAAAGTAGAGCATCTTCATACATGCAACCCGATGGAGCTGATGGTAAGATTGCTATATGCAGTATTAACTGATTCAGATGTTGTCGTGGTTGCTAAAGAAGCTTTTATAAAAAAATCCGCCGATATTCAAAAATTATCTAAAATCTAATGAAAATTCATGCGTTAACTGGTTGTGAAATTGGTAAAATAAGAGTAATGAAAAAGTTACTTAATGACTCTGATGATGCACGTCTTAAAACATCTCTTGGTAAAAATTCTATCACTCCAAATGAAGGGCTAGAAGAGTGCAAACGTTTCATTCAAACCATAATTTATAACGGAAAAAATACTGAAAATTATGTAGATACAAGGATTCGATTAGATGCAAGGATTCCATTAGATACAAGCATTCGATTGTATAAAAGTCAAACAATAAAACATCAATGCCTTTACCGCCAGATCATTGTTTGTGCGAACAAGCAATCAAACAAGCAATCAAACTATCAAGCCTATTTCTGGAATAGATGTATTCAAGTTAATATACATCTTATCAATATTTTAGGAAACGGTTGGATTATTACCGAAAATAATAAACTAACACCTGTATGGTTTCTTGGAACCCAACTTCCGCCTATTTTGAAAAGACCGACTAGACAAGTTAAACGTAAGTCGCTAAATATCTAAAACTAGTAAGAATTTTACAGCAATTTAAATTTAAAGAACAAAAAAATGCATTGAAGCCAAGAAACTTTCAACAAAAGTTTTTCTTGAAAAATCAAACTCAGAAAAGGGCATTTATATTGATAATTTAGTAGGCAGATCTTTAGAAATAAAGCATTTGTTATTACGTCACTAATTTTAAAGTTATGCAACTTATCTCTTGTTTAACCAAATCAATAAGTGAGATATAAATTAGACAATACAGCCAATTTACATATCTAGGAGATATAAACTAGATAATGCAGCCAACTTACATATCTAGGAGGCCTATGAGATAACTCTTTATCAGAAGATTAGATGAGGTAGAAGCCATAAACAGTTATACAAATTTACGTATAATTCTTTTGAAATGCATATAAACAACCACATTTTGACCACTTTTTAACTAAACTAAAAGCTTGGTAAAGATTCAGCAAAATTAACGCATATTTTTAACTTTAATTAGGAAAGCAGAATTTACACGCGTTAATGAATTTGGGCAAATAAACTATCTGCTATCTGCTATATGATATGATTTTTTGCCAACACTAAAACAGTAAGAAAAAACCTTTACCGCTAACCAACTCTAACACTAACTTCGCAAATGTTTTGCATATCGTTATATTTTGCTTTTTGTTTGCTATTTTTTCAAACCCAATTCAAAAAGAAAAAAAAAGTGGAAATTAAGTTTCAGCTTTAATCAGAATTATTTTTCACTTTTATTTTTTATTTCGATACCTGATTTGGCAACGTTTTTTTTTTTTTAATTTGAAAATTTCATCATTTTAGATACAATTTTAAATGGTCAAAATAGTCTGCTTAGCAATCAGGAAAATGTTTTTAAATTTTTTGTTTATACGAGTTGTAATCAAAATTTCTTCCAAAAAATCTTGTTACCTTAACTTAGGATTTATGATCTTTCACAAATTTCTTATGTTAACTTTACCTGGTGATATCGATATCACCAGATAATGTTAACATAAGAAATATAATCTAGGACACCAGCTAATATGGCATCTCTTTAGGCAAAATAGACTAGCAAAATTTCATTCATCTGAATGTAAATAACATAATATTAAAATTTTAACCCTTGAAAATGATTGCAATTAATACAAAACTATCAATCAAGCAACATAGATGACTGAGAAATTGAAATTTTTAGTCACCAAATACTAGGGAAAGATAGAAATAGGTGGTGGAGTTGTTTTTAAATGCAAGATGATTTAAGATTCAATGTAACATCATCTAAAAATAGTTTTGAAAACAAATTCATTGACATCCTTCTTCCTCATACCATACCTTTTATAGTGGGTATAGTTTATAAACCACTTGTTTTTAATAAATTTTTCGAATCTTTAACTCAAACATTGCACATAATTCATGAAGATTAAACCGAGTTATTTATGCTAGGGAGACTTAAACGTTAATCTTTCGGACAATAATAGTAATTATTTCCTTGAAAACAGAAACTGTCACTTCAAGTGGTCTTTTTAATAAATATAAACGATATATATATAAGTTTGATTTAACCCAACTGATTGCGGATCACACACAATTGTAGCGTCTGGCATTTTCCATTCGTCCACATCCTTACAAGATTACCCGTCATGAATGCGTTGAAATTTTTTTTTTGGATCGTCAGCCAATTTACTGTACTCCTGAATTGACTAGATTTAGAACAGACAGTAAAAAACTTATATGGTTTAGATGCATGTGCAGCTATCCTGAGGATCTGCTAAAGGAAAGATTATATCAAGGAAATTTTCCAAATCATGAGAACTTAAAAAGCATGGCTTTTATGGATTTCTCATTAAAATTTGAACGAATTAATGACGAGACAATAATTTCAAAAAAGCTGGAGCTTGAGTAGTTTGACAAAAATATTGCTAAAAAAAAAAAAGAAAAAAGAAAAAATAGCTCCTTCAATGATAAGCTATATAAGAAATTTAAAAGGATAAGAATTTAAGCACACAAAGTATACTATTTAATACGGCTAAAAATAAATTTTAAAAAATAATCAAGTAAGCTCACTGAGAATAAAAGCCGTCCAAAAATTCAATGAAAATCAATTAAAAATATAAGAATTACAAAATAAACAAAATTCCTCCTGATCCAATCGTTGATAACCTTCAAATTTTTTTACTAACTTACCTTTTTTTTACTAACCTGGTGAATCTTCTTCCAACTATGGAAGAAGACTCACCATTTTACAAACAAAATATTGAGATCTGTTATATTACAGGCCTTTTGGATATTTATAAGGATTTCCAGTGCGACATTCCTTAGCAAAGCTAATTTTATTGTAACTTATTGTAATTATGTCATGAATGTATTGTAATTTAATAATTACGTAATAAATTACATAATTATGTAATGTATGTACAAACATGTGTCAGTCGAAAAACTATTTCGAAATCCAGATTGAAATTCTCTAGTTTAACCTTCAATAACTTTTTTAAAAATCTCGGATGAAATTAGCAATATATTTAATAATATGGGCCTGTAGTGTTTTGGTTCTGTGTTGCTCTCTATTTTTAATAACGGAACAATTTTAGCTAGTTTACAATCATCTGGAAATGTGGTAGTCCTGATAAAAAGATTTTTTATTTATGTGAGTAGTTTCAAAATAGAAACAAATACGTCCTTAAAGAACATAGATGACATCTCATCGAACTTTGATGACCTATTTAATTCTAAATCGTTAATTGTGTTTTTAACTAAAACCTCAGTGACCTTTGAGAATTCATATCCCTTAGAAATGTTTATTTGGTCAAAATAATTTAGGGTCATTTGACTATTATAAACATTTGATGCTCTTGGAAGAAGATTTAAAAGATTGGTTAAAAGATTACCAAAATAATTCTTAAAAGCATTAGCAATTTAAAGATGATTAAAAACAAACTTGTTTAAAAAAAAAAATGGATTGTGAAGATGGGTTTTTTGATTTTGTAACTATATCTTTCAAAGTTTTACAAAGATTCTTAAGTCTACCTATACTTTTATTAGTTCATTTGTAAAAAAAAAAATCTCTTTTTTTTTCTATTATTAGTTCCAAGAGCATCATCGTCTTATAATTACTTTTCTACAACTTCTTTGTCAAACCACTTTTGGGAATTGTTTTTTATTTTAATTGTTTTCTTGGGTGCTACATCATCAATCGTTTATTTAAATTTTTCTGAAAAATCTACAAAGGCCAAGTTAACATTATCAAAATTTTCATAATTTGGAAAATTTACTCGATTTAACTTTCATTTCGAGAAAATCCTTGCTATAGTTACTCATACTTCTGGATTTTTAAAAATTTTTAGTAACTGGTCTAAACCTAGTGATTTTATGGTTACAGAAAAGTGGCTGATGACTAGAAGGAGAAATTTCAAGTGATACCTGCTTTGTGATCTTGTCAGAAGCATTTGAGAGAATGTGTTCTAATAATGACAAGGTGTTTGATTTAGGATCCCCAATTAGCTGCGTAAGACCAAATATAGAAGCAAATTCACTATATTTAATCAGGAGGCGATAGAATTTTAAAATTACAAAGAATTGTTTACAACAAGTGCATGCGCAACACCCTTTCTAGAGTTTTAACATCTGTTTAAAAATGGGAATATTTGCACTGTTTTTAATATCATCTGGAAAGGTGTTCCATATTAAACTAATTTTAAATTGCAGGGAATTTGTGCCATAAGGGAGTTTAACAAGACACGAAGTCCGAAGATCATAAGACGTAAACTTACGATCAAATATATTCCTAAGTAATTTTGGATTCAACTTGTTTAGGGTTGTATACACCTCGCCTGCATAAGTACTGAAAGATGCAGAACACAAAACTGACTGCTTGTTGATAATGAAGGTGAATTAGTGCATTGCTGCACAAGTATTTTAGTTCTGCAGTAAAAAAACTTTTAACTATTATAAGTCTAAAATTTTATACTTTGAGAAAATAGAAGAATACTCCTGCGTAGGAGCGCTCTTTTAGGCTTATAGCCTTTTTTTAGATATTTTTGTCAAACAATTGTAAAGCTTTATGTTTATGATATAATTTTCAAACAATTGTAAAGCTTTATGTTTATGATATAATTATTTCAAAAGTTTCAATATGGAACACGCCAAAATTTCTTTCCTTAAGAAATAGTATTCGAAAATTCAACTTTAGAAATCCCAAATCTTGTATGTTGTTTTGTATAGGATGGAATAAATAAGGTAACCAAGATTATAAGACTATTTTTAATAGACTATTTTGTTCATTGTTCGGTGTTTTACCATTACTTGTTTTGGCGCCAAAGCACACGTGCTTTTGTTTTGATATTTTTGTGCTGTATAGTTTTGTCTTTTTTCTTTTTTGTTTTTAGTTTGTATATCTTGAAATTTTGTTAGAATCAAGAAGTTTTAAAAAATAATTGATTTATTAAAGATATAGAAAACCTTGTCACAATAATATTGGGTGAGGTATAAAAGTATTCATTGGATTTCAGTCTGAAATCATTGCAAGCTAGCGATGTGCACTTTACGGAAATATTAAAAATAGTAAACAATTTATTTGCAAGTGAACAATGTTGCCAGTATGAGGACTATGTCAGTCGTTTTGTACCCTAAACCTATGTCACTGGATGTAGGGTAACAGTATAAACCAGATCCTAAAACCCTAACCTTAAAGCTATACTTTTTGAAATAGCTTGCTTTAATCTCAGGATTTAACAATTAGTGCAAATTATAGTGTTATATTATGACAATATAATAATTTGCCTTTTGAATTTGGGTTCCATTTATTTGGTGGCACACAAGAGTATTGTTCTAATTTCAATATTTTTATACTGCAGTGTGACAAACAAAATAATGTTTATTCTAAGAAGGGGCTTGCTTTAGCTCTCATGAACAAATTTAATTGTTTCATTAAAAAAAAGCGATGCAAATAATATCTGTATAAAAGAGTTTTCTATGTTAATAATATGTATTTTGTATATTCCAAGAATATTATTTTTGGTTTTCATGAAATGAAATTTATTTTTATTGCAATTCTTAAAATTGATAAATTTAGCAGTTTTATAAAAGAAATAATGACATGTCTTGACCCAAAAGGTATGAATGGGAGCCAAAGTGGAATATGGAAAATGTATAAAGGCATTCAAAATTGCAAAGTAATAAATAAAAGAAAGTAAGAAACACAAAAATAAATTAACACTTTATGTTAAAAGTTTAGCCATGGTAGTTTTTTTAACAAAGCTAAAATAAATAAGTAAGTAAGTATTCATTCTGCCACAAACAAATATACATATGCTATGAAAATTATAAGACAAGATAGTAGATAACAAAAGATAACAAGGGTAAACATTAAAATAAAAAACAAATGGTGGCAAGGATAGGCACAAAAAATTATAGTCTATATTTATTAGGTCTGCGAACTATATCCAAGAGCTAAAAAATGTTTCATTGATGTTATGTTTAAAAACATATATAGTTTGCGATCGATTTTGGCTGTTCCACATCAAGGGACATTTTGATGACAGACAATTTTTTCCCATGGTGGATCTTCTTAAGGGTGTATCTAACCTTAGATGGCTGTTGCATAGTCGGATTTTTCTATTTTCTGAAATTTTTAAGATTTCAGACATGTAATTTAGGTTGGTCTATTGCAGAAATTTAGGTCTGGCAAGGTCTAGTGGTTTAGTTGGGAAATCTTCTTTACTAAACTTTTTCCATTTAACAATTGGCCCTTAAGAGACGATTAAATCAAAAAGATACTATAAAGATTCTAGAAACTGCATGTTGGTGGAGAGTTGCAGCTTTGTTTAAAAATTCTCATGATCTCCTCACTTTTAGTATAGAAGCCATGCAACGAAACTGGATTGTTTTTACTCAATGAGTAACGAAAATGATATTTTGAAAGGGTACATTGTTATCAATAGGCAAAACTTGAAGATTGTTATAAAGAATATTAACTAGGTTGTCATCAGTTTTGAAAGAAATCATTATAATAACTTTATTTTATATGATAAATAAAAAGTATGAAAAATAGCAGAATAAATAGATTTCATTGCAAAAGATCCAATTGAGTGTTCAATCTTAGCCAAAAGCCTAACAGCTCTAGAAAGTTTCATTTTAACCATGTTATCTAGGAATGCCTGTTAAGATTATCATGGAAAATTAGTCCAAGGTATTTACAAATTTTACTGAGATACAGTTGTTGACCAGATATGCGAAAATTTAAATTAGTGGTTATTTCTTTGTTTTGATCTAAATATTATAACTTGTGTTTTTTTTTTTTTTTTCTTTCTTTCTTTTTTTTTTTTTTGCATTGAGACTTATTCTGTTAGTTCTGAGCCATTTAGGTAATAACCTTAAGTTATAATTCGTTTTTTTATTTAATTCTCTTAGGAAGCTACCAAATAATGGCAGATTGGTGCCATCAGCAAACAATAGAGAACCAAAATAATGAAGACATTTGTGAATGTCATTTATATTGATTAAAAAAGGTCCTAAAACATAGCCTTGGTGGACTCCATATTTTATATTTTTTCTGGATGGCTTTGAGTTTCCTATCTTAGTGTATTACTGTCTTTTACTCTAATAAGACTTTAGCCATTTATGACTCTCAAATCTCTTACTCTGTACTTAGGAAGTTTATTATGAAGAATTTTATGACTGACAGTATCAAAAGCTTTTTGGAGATCAATAAATACACTGCAAACAAAATCACCTTCATCAATAGTTTCTTGATTTTTTATCATGTCAATGAGAGCATGGTTTGTGGAGTGACCATTTCTAAAGCCAAGATGGAGATCATAGATGAGATTATTATTTTCTAATAATTATATAAATATATAGATAGTCTTCAACCTTTTCTACAGTAACAGGATTTAGATTTAAAGTATTGTCAGCAAAGATGTTATCAAGATGATCCATATAATTAGTGTTAGTTTCAACAATATTTTTATCAATATTTTTAGTTATAGAAGCAAAATAACTATTCATTTCTTCAACTCTTTCATTTTCATTAGTTATTAATTCTTTCTTTCACAAAATTAAATATGGTCCAAAGTTTTAAAATTTTGGATTAAAGTTAATTGCGTCTTTTATTCCCTTCCAAACTTGTTGGTTTTATTTGCACTGAAATATTTTTTATAGAAACAGTCTTTATTTTTAAAGATGAGACTAGAGAAAGCATTTTTGTATACCTTATATTAAGCAAAAATGCAACTTTTTTATACCTCACTTTTAGCAATAAAGAGTTTATGATTGTTTTTTTGTTAATTGACTTCAGGAGTCCACTAGGTATCCAAGGTTTCTTTTTAATGAACTTATGTTTAACTCTAATTTTTTTTTGACGGAACATAGATGTTAATTATCTCCTTTAAATTTCTTGGTAAAAATTTATTTTTTAATGAGAGGTCTACATCATTCTCATCAAATACACATAACTCTTTCAAATTTTTAGTGGACAGCTCATTATAAAGCTTTTCCTAGTCAAAAATTTTATAATTTCTTATTATATAGATATTTTATTTTTAGTTGTATCATTGAAGTCAGTTTCATTTATAATAACAAAACTGGGAAAAGTGATCTGATATCAATAATGTAATATTACATGCTGCAATTTCCCCATGGTAATGTAGTGGCAACAGCAAACCTAAATTTAAAAATAAACCTTTAAAATCCTACCCTCTAATTTAAGCTAAAATTACTCTTTCTGGATATTTCCCAATAAAATAATACAAAGCATTTTCGGCTATGACAGTAAATTTATAAAAAGATTCCTATTTCCTCCTGAGGACAACCTTCATGTTCATAAAAAAAAATAAGAGAAGATTTTTACTTACAATTGATGATAATTAAGAATTTAACCTTATAAGCATGTATACTGCCAAGGATATCAAACTAACGTCAATAACTCATGCTCATCAATACAATTAAGTATTGCAATAGTGATTCAATCTTGATAGGTCCTAAAAACATGGTGGACTAATGATACATGCTAAAGGTAAATATGATAAATTTACTCATCATATGTTACATCACGTTCATTAAGCCTATGGGGGAACAAAAGAATTAAGCTATTTCAAGTGTGATGACTCTCATCTACGCAAAGTAGTGAGATCCCCTGCTTGCTCTATAAAACTAAATTTCCAATCCTCCATCCCATTAAATATACTACTACATTGGAAGAATTTCAGTTAAAAACTCCACCTCAAATCTTATAATACTATACACAGAAATTTGGCTTTAACTAGCAGGTCTTTAAGGCTTTTATCGCTTTTAAACCTGAAGGTAGGAACTTCTTAGAAAAAGTTTTGGTTTTCTTGATCTGGTGTGAGTAGGAGGTGGATCTTTTCAGTTACCTCCTTTACTTTAGAAAATGCAAGTGGTATGAAAGATTCTGAACTAACCTGATATCCTGGTGAAGTATAGTCTTCGTTGTAAGTGAATCCCCCCTACTGAATCGCTCTATGGGTCTGGTACCAAACGTTTTTTTTTTTTTGTTATGCCTCCTATCAAACAATCATGCATCCAAATTGTTGCATCTGGAAACTAAAAAGTATTGGCTCAGAGCAAATATGATTTAATTGTTGAGTTTGCCTAAAAGGAACTGACTTTTTGGAATGGTAAAAATGGCATGAAGATGCTTTAAAATGCTGGTGTGTATCTGTAGGTTTAACAAATAATTTTTTGATGAGCCTTTAGCCATCCAGAGTAACTTCAACATCTGAGGAGTTAATCTATTTATCTGAGTAGTCAATAGTAAACTTAACATTATAATGAAGGCTATTAAAAAACTTTAAAAAAGATTTAAGGTAATCCTCATACAATTACTCCATACAACCACCCCAGAGCCCTGATTCGCCTCTTTTAGTCAAAGTATCATTTTAAAATCATAAAGAGCACTAAGCTACTCTTTATTAAGATTGAAATATTTAATATATTAAATATAATAGTATCAATAACTGAAATTTCATGTTCAAGACGACTTAGGTAGATTTCAATTGAAGCATTTATGCCTCTTGGGTTGAATGAAGATTTAAGCCAAAATTCATCAAATGTATAAGAAGAGTTTTCTTCATTGTGAAACATTGACCTAATTTGTCTTCCAAAAATCTCTAATTCTTGATTAATTTTAGCTTTATCCACATCGGTTGGAGTGAATACAAATTTGAGACCCTTGGATAAGAGAGAAACTTTCGATTTTGGTAAATTTCTACCAGAAAAAATAATAAATTTTTTGTTAAAAAATTTCCCACAATACCTATTCTTATAAGTTTCAGCTTTATAATTATTATTATTATCTGTAGTAACAATGTTGGTTTAGTGAGGAATATCAAATGCAATATTGCCTTTATTAATATCCAGATCCCTATTCTTATTACTAATGTAACCAAAATTGTTGCTACAAAGGCTGATGAATGTAAAAAGATTATAAATATCAGAATAATTAGTTTGAACAAAAAGCTTAAAATCAGCTAAAAAAAATTAAAATGTTCTAAATGTTCAATAAATTTGTAGATATCATTATGTTTTTTTTTTTTTCAATATTTCTGAACCGCTATCGCAATACTTGATTGTATTGACAGAAATTGGTTACGCAACGTGGTGTCATTCAACCAAAGATTTATTATTCACGCGTTTAACATACTGTACAGGATTGACAAAAATTCTGGCTTTTGTACTAAAGTTTACGTAGTTTATGTATTACTAATAAAAAGAATGCACCGAGATTTATAAAATAAGCCATACAATAATAATATCGATAATAATATCCAATAAATATGTCAAGGCAATTTTTCAAGTATTTATATAATGATGCAAGACGTTTGATGTTTTTTCCTGCGCATGTTTTTAATGAGGAACTTTCTATGATATTTTGATTAGGTTAGAATGGTTAATGCAATGGCATTCAGCATGTTAAATGTGGTGCTAAATTAGAAAGAATTTTGCAAAAAGTAGGGGGATTTTAACATAAACAAAAACTTGAGAAAGAATTTTAAAACTAAGTTTTTGTTTTATAATTTAAATATTTTAATTGCTTGTTAAATATAAAAGAAATGGCTAGCTTAAAAATTCTTACAAATATATATATATATATTTATATATATATATATTTATTTATTTTAGAATAAAGTTTTAATATGACGTCACAACCACCAGAAACACAGACAAGCTATTCTCAGAGTGATTTATCTGACTTACTTCAGCAATATTACAAAAGATTGTTTCCGTATCGACTCTATCATAAATGGCTGCAGTATGGAGAAGGTATTTTTTGCAAATTAAGTTATTTTTATGTATTTAAGAAATTTATATGAAATTTGTATATCCTAAATCACACAAATGAATGAAAAACGCTAAAAAATAGCCACACCTATTAAATGTAGTCATCGCAAACACCCAGATAGTTAGTTTACTTTCAAATATTGCTACTTTCAAAATTGTATACATTTATTTCCAAAGATCTGTTTTAAAAATAATCTTACCATAAATTCTTCAATAAGGGCTGTTCTAATAAATGCATTGCCCAACAAATGACTTTTTCGTTTTTCAAGGGAATATTTCAGAAAATTTTAATAAGATGTAATAACAAATAAGATAAAAATGATACAAGGAAAACATATAAAATAATGATTTTAAAACAATTTTTGATTGTGTGGTTCTTATCAAAAATTTACGTTTGTTTTAAATTTATAATAATTTTAATTTTGTATTCTTGGTACTCTACTGAAAAAATTAGCTAAAGTATCCAAATCTTGTATTTTCGGACCATAATTTTTAAAAAACTTGTTGCATGAGGTAGAAATTACATCAAAACCAGAGTCAATTAGTTTTAGGTTGTAAAAAATATATTAATATGAAATATATGTTTACCAGTATTTGGCTAAATAAGGGTCTTGGTAGAAAATCAGCAAGCTTACAAAAATTCCAATACAATCCTTTTTTTCAAAATTCTTGACTGTAGCCCTTCACATTTTACTCAAAGTTTTTACATGCTTTTTTAAACATAGTCATAAAATAACTGGCTTTAAAGAAACTGAAGTGTTGAGAAATTCCAGAAGGAAAGAAAAACAAAAAATTATCTTTTGTCATAATTACCTGGTTAATTCCTTAAAAATTTTATTGGCCTATGAAATTATGCTTGAATCCAAGGTTAATCAATTCGGGCAGTAATAAAGTTATTCCCTAGCAACTTGATGGACAGTTTTAAAATGATTCATAAACTTTTAGAATTGATAAATACTTGATCGCAAATTGCAGAACGTCTAATTTGAATTTAATTCAAAAAGTACAGATTATTTTCACTTGATTTGAGTTGTAAACATGCTAACCTCTGTCAGAAATGCCCCCTGCATTTCAAACAAAAACAACTTAAGGAAAATTGTTGGAGAATATTTTTATTTTTAGGGACAAAGAACTATTTTGAAAATCGCGAATTTTCGTTTACTTTAAAAGATGATGTATATATCCGCTATTTATCTTTTGCTGATGCTAACGAATTGGAGAAAGAAATGCAGAGAAGAGTTCCTTACAAAATAGATATCGGGGCTGTTTATAATCACAAGGTTTGTTGTTAAAGTTTTGAATAAAATTTTTGACAACTCGAGAAAAAGTCATTCAATCATTCATTCATTCAAGTTTCTGTTTAATTTCTGAATGGAACAAGTCACTCAATGCTATTAAATCTCTTTTTTATTATGTTTGTATATTTATGATTATGTTCGATCAATCTTTGATCTCAATAGCCGTCAATTTAAATTTTATCTGTTTGGTAATTTCTATTAATTTCTAGATTTACATTTTAATAGTCGTAAATTCTTTTTCAACATTATTTTGATGTGTATTTTGTCTCTTCTTCTAATTGATAGTTATTATTTTACTAATATAATTTTGCCTGTGTATGTGCGTGTGTGCATGTTTTTGGGTCCCTGTGTAAGTTTTCAGTTTCTTTGTATGGAAACTTATGTGTTAAATTTTATTTTTATAAGTATATCAGTTTTGTGAAAATAATTAATTGCATTTATTTTGGTGGCACTCCTTCGCTCAGCCTTAGGCTATGAGTTTCTCCAACCAATATTGATGGTAAATAAATGATTTTGATTGATTGATGGACTTATGTCTAGATGTCCAAAGATATCTCCAATAATTATTGGAGTTAATGTTTTGAAGGAGTTAAGAGTTAAGAGTCACACTCTTATATGAACACAGGTAAGTAGCAAAGAATTACGCTTTCAGAAAGGGCTCACTGATCTTAAATCAATAAACAACCTTAAATTTTGAGAGCTTGAAATTTATTTATTGGTGTTTCACTATAAAGCAAATGCGATGGAGTACCATGTTGTCATTACTGCTGTGAGGCCATTTTTAATACTACTAGACTGGTGATTAAGCTGTCTAAAGCTAAATGCCTTGTTCTAAAAATATGATGTTATGCAAATGTTGGAGACAGTTTACCATCCTATCCATTAAAAATCTATAATTAGGGTTAATCTGCATAAATTAACTTTGGCTCTTCTAACCAACTTAAACTTCATGTATAAAAAATGAATGATAAGTCAACTTGGTCTCTCCTATTGTAATACATAAAGCCGTAGATTTTGGTAATGCTTTTTGGTAATGCTCTAGATGGATGGTCATGGGATGCTTAAAAAACAGTAATAGGATACAATGGCTTGAGAAATTAGGCATTGGAAATTTCTTAAAAAACTTGGTCTCTCCTATTTTAATACATAGAGCTATAGATTTTGGTAATGATTTTTGGTGATGCTCCAGATGGATTATCATGAGATGCTCAAAAAACAGTAATAGGATACAATGGCTTGAGAAATCAGGCATTGGAAATTTCTTAAAATACTATTTCTTCATACTTGAATCTAAAGGTTTTACATAATCTTTAATTGTTCTAATGTATATGGCATATATATTTTTTTTAACAGATAAATGTAAAATATCTGTTCATATCTGTTTGTCCATCAAAAATTTGTTATTTCTTTTGAAATCATTGGGTCAAAAGGTTGAAAAAGTAAAAAGAAAAAAAAAGCACTTTTGAATACTGCTCTTGGTTGTTATTACATTTTTTAAAGATCTTATTAATTATAAACCTGTAAAAAAAATTGTAAACAAGGAGAGGGCGTGATGATGACTTTTCTGAAATTTCATATTTTTTTGAAAATTTCTTGGAATATCTTTGAAATTTATTTTTGGTCTATTATACTTAGGTTAGTTTAGGAAATTGAATGATAAAACTGTTGCGTGTGTAAAAAAAGCAAAGCTTCCGAAAGCTTTTATCATTTTCATTGTTTGATGGGTTTATTGTGATCTATAATTTGAATAATTATAACAGGTGTGCTTAATTGCTGCTTTCGATTCATGCAAGTGCACTTCTAAATTATATCAAGAAAAATGCTATATTGTTTTATGGCCTTTAAAAATACTTTTGTAATGTTAATTTATTATTGTTTAAATGTTGGACATTATTAACGTTTATTAAAGGTAGTTTGTACTAACGTTATCAAATTTGGGCTGATTGATTAGTTTGGGCATCCTAACCTGTAATCTGGTGTTAAAAATGGCCTGGATATATTACTGGGGTTTACTTATCTTGCATGTGATATTTTGGAATACCCTGGAAATCTTCACAAATGTCCTTAAAAAAGTAAAAAAAAAAATATATATATATATATATATCCTATAATTTTTTGGAGTTTAATTTTCAAAAATTGAAAATTTCCGCTGAAAATATCTTGAAATTCTTCTTACAAACTGCTCCTTTATAAATCAACTGTTATTTTAGATATTTTACAGATGTTTAACCTTTCAAATTTTTTCAGAGATTTTAGCTTCGAAATTTTACACACTTAATCTTGTAAAAAAATTATAAATTTAACATTAATGTAGCCTAAAAAATTTTGCTTAAAATTCTAATTAATTTAGCCTAAGGATCACAAGACCTTGCAGGCTGGTGTGTTTAAAGCTGAAGAAAAAGAACTTGTATTTGATATTGATATGACAGATTATGATGAAGTTAGAACTTGCTGTAGGTAAGAATATCAATGATATTGAAAATTATCCACTTTAAAAATCAAAAGTTTATTTCATTTTTCCATTTTTAGGAGGAATCATGTTATGAAAAATAGTGTACAATTCATTTAATTGAAAAAATATTCTCGTTACATATAAAGTTATTTTAAACTAAAAATCAAAATAAAAAATTTTTATTAACTTTTTTCAACCTTGTACTCAAGGAAAATAAATCTAAATAAATGTTTAAATAAACCCATGCTTGTATATATAAGGCTTGTATTAATCAGACTTAGCATTCACGTTTTTGTAACAGTGTACCCTCTTATGCTGATAAGGATAATTGCTATCTTCATACTATGAGAAAATTTTAAGTACTTATGGTGTTGACCATTGAGCATTTAAGGAGATGATTAAACCAATGAATTCAAACACTGGAGATGTTTAGCAACCGTGGCCAATGCACTCTAATGCTTAATGACTCAAGATCTTATCTGGGTTTATTAATACTCTTGATCAACATTGGGTTTAAAGTTTTTTTTAATTGGGCATAACATTTCTGTATTGTAAACACTCATGACCTGACATGTCAAAGTAATCATATTGCATGTCATATTGCAGAAACTTCATAAAACTATGCAACAAGTTACTCATAGCTGAAGGAACCAGCCACTACACAAAGAACTTAACTTAATTTTAATAGTGGCAGGTGACAGGCCAATGATGGAATAGCAAAAAAAAGAACAAAAAAAAACCAGCGATTTGCACATTGGAGTGGAAGATATTTTGGTTAAACTATTCAATATTTTCATTGTGAAAGTAAGAAAACACTAAAATTTTACTATTTTGGTAATTGAAATTAAAATAAACCAGTGGAATTCTTAGGTTGACTGTTATATGCTATGTGCTATATTTTATGTAACACTTTAAATATTTTTATACTCCCTTAAACTGTGTGTGCTGAAGCCACTGAAAAACTAAAAAACAATTCAAAATATATTTAGCTAATCCCATTGTACTTCTTCTTATAAAGCTATGTAACGCATCCATCTCCAGCAAAATATTTTCAATGCAGTTATTTTTACAAGTAATTAATAATTTAAAAACATGTCATGAGTTAAATAATTATTTATTGTGGCAACCGTTTGGGAGACAACCTGCTCCCGTCTTCAGGAACAATTCTAACAATGCTACTATTTATTCAAATACAAGAGAAATTGTCAAAACGATAAGACATTATTTCAGTGGTTGTGACAATTAGCATGATGTGGTTGCCGAGGTAATCATTAATAGCATCAGCAAAAAAATTGATATCTGCCCTAGTCTCCAGAGTCTGAAACATAGTCACTTTAGATCTAAAAACAACATTTTAAGGATTATATTGATATTAATTCGCTGCTTTTTATTTTATATTTTATCAGTAAGTTAAAGGACCATTTTCCCCAAAACTCTTGTTCCTCAGACTAAGGCCCATATCAAATTTGATCAGGCTAACATTTCATGATGTTTTTTAAGAAATCAGTATAAATAGTTTGCAATTTGTGAGGAAATTAGTGAAGTAGGATCTCATTTTAAGGCTTGGAATAAACTGGGCTGGATTTTAAATTACGGAAGAAATTTTTTTTTTGACCTTACATTCTTTATTTATGAATTTTTGAAAAATAGGTTCTGATAAGGCAAAAAATGTTCAAATATAGTAGAAATTTTAAATATTTCTCTTGGAAACAAATATCTTGTTGGCTTAGATATAGGTTTATTATTGGACTAGCCTTCATATTCTGAATGGAAGTACAATGATGATGAAAATATTTCATTTGTTCAAGATACTACCAGCCTCCGTCTCACCAATCTCCATCAACTGAATTTCCTAGGAAAAAATTTCCTTCGCCAGGGATCAAAGCAGAGATTAACAATAGTTTGGATGATAACCAAACCAATAACTTCCCATACGATGTACAAGCAAAAAGTCCATAAAAGTGTTTATCATCATACTTTTGATTTTTCAGGTGTATCTTTGAAGTTTTGAACTAAGCCAACCTTTATATGTATGTCAATATTAATGTTTTCTTCACAATTTGAAGTGTCGTGATAGTTTTCTACTCCCACAGTAAACTTTTATGTAAATCTTTGTTCTATTAAGCCATATCAATATTTAAAATATATATATCTATATATTTTTTTTATCATCTAATTTTATTTTAATTTTTTTTTTAAGTGGTGCTGCAATATGTAACAAATGTTGGCCCTTGATGACCGTAGCACTGAAAATATTAGATGCAGCTCTCAAAGGTCTGTATTATTGAAAGTTATTCTCCAGAAAATGATTTTTCTTAGAAACTGTTAATTAGAATTTTTTGAATAATGTTGTGATTTGCTTTTATTAGAAATATATTCATTTGCACCATTTTCAGCAAAAAAATCTTTCAGTTTTGGAATTTTTTCAAAACGCTTTCAAGCTAACAATTCTCTTAGTAACTTTTCTTTTCTTTTTTTTCCTAAAATTTATTGTGAAGCAGCGAATTTGAAAAAATTTTAAAATCCGTTGAAGGATCGAAGAGATCTTTTGGCCACCTAACAAAGTATATATAACCTTATATTTTTTTGCAAAATATACTTCTTTATAAAAAAAAGTGGATGCCAGTATATCCATCAAAATAATGCTGACAATGTTCAGTACATGGGAGAAGGGTGGTGTAATTTGCCAAACACGGAGACTGATGACGTTGGAAATACATATGTTAATTTTGTGTGGTGTTTTGTGCAAAAAAATAAAAAATAACCGAAGAAACACATAAAATGTAAAGGTGCTGTGGTAGAAAGTATGAAAAGATTTGCCAAAGGGACCAACGATTTCACAAAGTTTGCTGTTCTTTGGCATCTAAATGGAGAATCACACAAAATAACACTAGAAATTGAGAATTGAAGGTTTCCACGAAATCAATTACATGTTTCTGTCAACAATAGGTAGAAATTTATTACTTTTTTTCCTATAAACTCTTTTTTCTTTATAACGTTTATAAGCGTATCTAGGCTGAGGTTCCTTAAAGTTTAAAAAATAAACAAGCATGTTCTGAGACTGGGGAGAAATGCAAAAATTATTTTTAAGACTATGTTTTATTTTAAATAAAAATTTGCCAATTTGATTGAAAATGCTTCCGTCACCTTCATTCTCATTGACCAGTTAACACAAGCAATATTTAACATTTAGCACGATAGACTCAAGCATTCTAGTCTTATTGTACAGAAGAGGTTTTAAAAAGCAGTTGAAAAAGCTCAGGTTTAGTTTCAAAAAGTCATATTAAAAATTCAATTTAGAGAATGAATTGCTTGTGGTGTTAAATCATGTTTATGCTTTAGACATTTATAACAGTCTGCTTCCATATACTAATGTATCACTCAAAACAAAACTCTTAATATTTACATGATAATTTGAATTCAATGATATTAAAATTATTAAATATGTTTAAAGTTTTACTATATATTGCGTAAATTAAAAAATGATTTATTTTCCGTTCTTTTATTTTTTTACAACGTATATTTTTAAAATGTAAGTAATAAAGTTTTTTCATTTGTAGCTTAAAGTTAACAGCCTTCATGTTTTTGGAAGAGTTTCAATAATTTTATGGTTCGATAATTCTATTGTTTGAAAAATTCTTACTTTTTTTTTTCTTTTTTTTTTCAAAAAACTTCAGAAATAATTTAAATAACTAATATAAAAATGGTCATTAGACTTTGTATCAAGAATTGATTTACATGTAAATCTTGCAAGTAAATACGACTTATTTTTTTTAATGTACTTTTTGTTTGTTTAATGAGATTTTGATATATAGAATTAATATTACATTTCTATGAATACGCTATTTTGCATAAAATAATTGAACGTCGATTACAATGCAGTTTTCGAAAAAAAATATGCATCTCAATAAGATAAAACTTATAAATTTTACGCCTAATTTTTGTCCCCTCCCATTTCATTTCTTTCATCTCCTTGCCCACACGATCTACGACACCATAACACGCCTTGTACATCAAAGAATTTCCAACACAAAGAGGAGAACAATAGAAACAAAGTCCAGGTTTAAACTTTTGCTGCGTTGGATATCCTTTTCAGATATCAGATTATGATACTTTGTTATATAGAAGAAAACGTTTACACACATGTATTTTTAATGGGATTTTTTTTATGTTTTAGTAAACGCATGCAGCAGTCTATCAATATTTATTTGGAGGATGCTTCAAAACAGACATCTATACCACTTTTATAAGCAGCTTACCAAGTGGCATTTGAACCAACCATACCGTTTTACTCACTTTAAAGTTCTTGTTGGCTGTTTAGGAGAGAATGGTGTTTAACTGGTTAACAATATGGATGACCCTAAGGCTGGGTGAACTCTATTGGTTCTGCTATAAAAAATCGTATTTCATCCATTATTGTGGCTAGTCCTTTTTTTTCCTATTCTTTCCGATGGCAGATATTAGTCTTTTCAAATTTATGAAGGAAGCCATAAATTTAATTGGAAAAAATTTAAGTGCAATAAAATATGATGAAGAGAAGTTTTTAAACTATTTTTCTATCACCAAATGCGACGATTCTTTAAAGCTTGGTAGAAAAATAAGCATAGTAAGCAGGAAGTACACAAATGCTAGCAATGAAAGGAAAAAGGATATCAACCGCAAATTTCATGATGTGTTTATATGTGATTTAATCGGTGATAATAATAAAGTATACAATGTCGAAATGTGTCGTGGAAGTCCATTATCTCAAGAAGAGACAGGGAATTTCCCAATATTGTTTTTCTCATGAGTTTAATAATGTCAATCTCTTGCTCTTCTGCTGTTGAAAGAGCATTCTCAACACAAACAATGATCCTTTCTGACCGTCAGTTATCACTTAAACATGATGGCATTGAAAACATAAGGAGTATCTATGCAAATGACCAGTTATGGGTGGTCATTTGAACAAAACATTGAACGAAAAGAAGAAGAAAAGTAGGACTAGCTTTGTCTCAACTTTCTACTCAAAATTTACTCTGAAATTCATTCTAAGAGCATTTCAAACAGTTTAGATTTAAAAAAGTTTTCTTCGTCACCCAACCATGGTGGGGAACATAAAATTGAACAATAACACTCGCGTCATTTACTTCACATGAACTATTAATTACTCAGGAGGCAGCTTGCTTATAGCAAAACCTGCTTTGTTTCGTTGATTAAAAGTTATAATTTTTTCAAAGTTACGCGTTAATAAAAAGAAAAAGTTAGTTGTCCAATCATTTTTACCTAATTGCAAAAAATAGTAAAAAACAACTCTTTCCTCTTTAAAATGAATAATTGGTTTTTTTTTTTTTTTTTTTTTTTTGGTGCAAAAAGTTATGACTTATGACGTCAAAAAGGTTAGGGATAAAACACAAAAATAAAAGTTTTTGGCTGTAAAATAACTTCATATTTTATGTAAATAAATGTACCATATTTCGTATAATAGTTTCTTCTAAATGAATAATGCTAGATAATTTTATTAGCTTCAAAAATAATTGGTTAATAAATGTACTGTAAAACAAGGGCAGGAAATTTCTCTGGACGTAGGAGTATTTTTCAAGCAAAAATTTGACTATTTTAATACTTTTTAATAAAATTATTTTTTACAGTCAAAGTGTTTATGTTCTGTTAAAATATTTTTACAAAGAGGCTTTTCTTATGTGGTCAAACCTAAAAAAAAGAAAGTCACTGGTTAAATAAAAAGTTGAATAAAAAGGCGTGTAAGAAGTACTACATTATTTTCTTCATCTATTTTTTCCACATTCGTATAGTTGATCCCTTGACACATACCACGTGTTAAAGTACGGTGCAAACCCATCTTTATACAGGAACGACGATTGGAACATGAACCTTTACACCCACAACAAACAACATCGAATATTCTCAGTGCCTGCTTTCTCGTCCGTTGCTTTTGGTGAGAACATATCATCTTTTAATTTCCATTCCCAATTGAAAGGGTCAATTTCTTTGTTACTAAAAGATATCCAGATACGCACTTGATGGTACACTCTCAACCCATGGTAGTAGGCAGCTCTAGGAGATGGTGGAAGAACAAAAGAGTCAATGTGGGCTCGATTCAAGGTTATAATTTCTTCATATTTTTGTTTTCGTATTTATATGTGATGTCAAGGAAGGTAACAGCTGATAGAAGTGGATTGAGCCATTTTCAGTTTCATCAAACAATTTATCATCTTCATAAAATGTACTTGCTGCACTGCGCAAATCCTCAGTTTATATTTTTTTTTGAAGATTGAAGTCTTTCTAAAATTATGTATGGCTGATATAGTATCACAACCTGTAAACGTTTGTGTGAAGAGAACGTTGTTAATAATATTTTCTACAGTGTTGTCAATAATCTCTAATTTTACAACATTCACGCTAGCAGTTCAGCTTCCTTATCATAATTGTTAGATACATTTTGTTTGTAGTGGTGTAATAGCAGACAAAGTATATTGATGCTATCTGCAAATGGTGATGAGCCCTGTTTCGGAAAGGTTCAATGCTACTTTAACGAGAGTAGTATCTCATCCTTATTTTGGAAAATCTAGCAAAAGTCATCTGCGTAAAGAATTAATTAATTAATTTTTTTTTTTTTTTGTAATATGCCAGTTTTCGCATAATCTGTCTCAAAATCAGTCTAGTACGATTACATTACTTTTACCTTGTCTTGTGAGCAGTTGAGTAGAATCCCCATGTTTTTCTTTCTTTCTGTCATTTTAAGAGAACATGTTTTTTCTCCTAATGTTTGTATCATTTCCTAAAACTCGGACACTGTGAAAAGGTTGATATCTTCCTCGAGTTTCATACATGCTGCATTAAAGACAGTGAGCTTCTTCGTTGAAGTATGTCTTCCAGAACTTGATGTAGTAACAGGTTTTTCAAATTTTGCATGGCAAAAAATCGTTTGCATTTAAAAGTTGAGCTTCAATCCTTTTTGATAAAAAGTCATCACATTCTTTGCATAAATTTAGGGTAGCATAACATTGCTCAGATTTTTATGGAATTATTTCTCTTAGGATGGCAAATGTCATATATGCACTTGTTTCCACTATAAAAAATTGTTCTTTAAAAATAAAATTAACTTGTTCTGATCAAGTTAAACGTTTTTTTGCATTGGGAGCTTCTATTGATGGTTGAGTTTGCTTATTTGATTTCGATTGTTTTCTTATCTCTGTTCGTCATGATGAGTGAATGTAAACATTTTCTCCTGCCTCTCATTTTTTACGCAGCTCAGACAGCAACACATTCAAGTTTAATTTTGGCGCACACTTGATTTGCAGACCTTTTTGATTGACTTTACTTCTCGAAAATCTTGCCCGACTTGGCTCAACGAGTCTCCTTCTCTGTTATGTTTATCACACTTAACACAAAAACGCACTTCTTCTTTTGCATTTAACCCTATGGCATTTTTTAGTTTTCCTAAATAATAAATCAAAAATGTTTATAACCATCAAGATTGTAACCGTAAAAATTTCAATCAATATTTCTATTTGTTGATTTAAATTCATAACATGACCATAGTATTATAATCCCATAATAACAAATCATTTTAATGACGTAATTATATAGAATAAAAACTGCAAAATTATGTGTTCAAAGTCTAACAGTTGATATTGAAAAGTAAAATATTTATAAAACATTTATTTGCTTCAGAATAAAAAGCAGGTATGTCACTCTCGTACGGAAAATGTTCTAAGTTTAAACACAACCATAGAAAATCTAAACATATCTAAATATATTTTACAACTTTTTAAACAACCGTGATAGATAGATGTAGAAGGGTAACAGTAATACAGTATCTTATTTTTTATTCTAATTTCTATTATTATAGACAGACAAGTTATTTTTCTGACATTTTGCTATCAGTGATGATTTGATAAATCAATTTTTTACTAACTCAAACTGTTAATGTTAATGTTAAGATGTAGGCCATTTATTTTTAAACAAATATTTGGCTCTAACTGTATCATTGAGTTTAAGCTTGGATTGAAAATTTTTTTTAATAGACAAATTATATCTTCTTTTTTTTATGCTATTCACTTTTTCAATATTTTCCAATTTTTCAATT
>JAUZNK010009905.1:0-24052 GCA_035046665.1 Euphysa ruthae
TACTTACTTACTTACTTACTTACTTACTTACTTACTTACTTACTTACTTACTTACTTATTTACTAACTTACATACTATAATTACTACTATGACTATAAGCTTGATTGGTTATAAACGCGCAAAATGACGATTTCGTAATAAAGCTAAGCAACTTAGTTCTTGATACTACAGCAAGCTTTTTACAAAAGGTCTCTAATGCAAGTGATGCCAAACGTGTAACATAAGAGATGTGATTAATCTAGTATATTTCAACCCTGTCTCTTTAAAAGGCTCCAGAAAACTCGATCAGGTTCATTGCTCTCTTAATACGATGCATATCGAAACCGATTCTCATGGAGCAGGTTTCACCCGTATTATTTATGTTGCCGTACTTGTTGTAAAAAACGAATTAGGGGTTTGAAAAAAAAAAACAGATAAGAAAAAAATTTAAAGAAGAAAGTGTAGTATACTAAATGGGTGGAATGTTCACTACCACAGCGACCCGGAAGTTCAAACAGGTAGATGGTAAAAGGACGAGGTTGTGAAACAAGGTGTTTGAAATCTAGACGGAACGTTAACTATTGCAGCCATACATGCTTAGAGGTTTTTAGGAACTAAAAGATTAATAGTTTAGGTTCGAAAAAAATTTTATTAATTTCTGAAGACTTCTATTTGGAATTTTCAGAATGTGTGTAAGTTTTAGTACGACTTGAAACAGATGCATGTTAATACCGTTATGAAGTTTATTTTTTTTCTTAGAATAAAGCATTCAAAAAGAGTTATTATTAGTGACTCATTTTAAAACAAAGATAATTATTTATTTGATAAACAAATCAACTGGCGCTAAATAGAAAATGCATCAAACAGGAAGTTTAAAAAATTTTTTTTACCTCAGTTTTCATTTTAAGGCCCCACATGACAAAATTAAGTGAAAATGAAGGCTGTATGCTGCACAGGTTATACTCAAACGTGCGCTATTAAATTTCCTTTTCTTCTTGTATTTACACGTGTTTGTCGCAAAAAGAAACGTCCCTACTTTCACCCTGTAATTAATATAGGCAATAATAATAATAATATTAACAATAA
Organism: Euphysa ruthae; assembly: GCA_035046665.1. Taxonomy (NCBI): domain Eukaryota; kingdom Metazoa; phylum Cnidaria; class Hydrozoa; order Anthoathecata; family Corymorphidae; genus Euphysa; species Euphysa ruthae. Next base: position 1,066 of record JAUZNK010009905.1, read on the forward strand.
GTAACAAAATATTAATAATAATAATAATAGTAAAACAGTAATAATAATGGTAAAAATTGAAAATCGGAATTCTAATTTCTTCAAATTTTGCGTTTATTGTGGAACAGTTATAGTATTTCGCCAGTTTATAATTTATATTATAATTTATATAATTACTAGCTAGTGTTATGAACTATTTTATATTTTCTGATCGATTTGTTTAATAACTATTAAATTATAATTTATTTATTAAATTAAATTATATTTTATAATAAATTTTATATTATTATATTATACATTATATAATTGAATACTTCTCTTTTTCTACTATCCCAATCTATACCTCAGTGAAGATTAATAAAAAAATACTTCGTCTTATCGAAAAATTATTTAACGATTCATTTGAAACTGAAAATGACGAGCACCAGAAAAAATAATGTATTTGAAGGTCAAAGTGCTTCGTCTGAAAAACAGATAAGCAAGCACTTTTTAAAAATATTTATTAAGTGCTGATACTTCATTCAAAAGCAAACCTGAAGCTCCATGCGTTTTAACTTAAAATAAGCAAGCATAAAAAATATTTTGATTGTTTTCCGTTATTGAAAGTTATAGCTACCACAAACATAACATTTGCTTTGTTTGCTGTTTGTTAAAAAAAAGCATATTAATTATAATATTAATAACAAGATTAATATCTACCTTGCTAGTAAAATTACACTACATACATGATATATATATATATACATATTTTTTTTTTTTTAATTTTAATTGAAACAAATGTAGCATAGGTGATTTATATGTATCCTGCACAAATTGGGCTGTTCCTTTTTTATCTGTACATGAGGGTAGAATTAAAAAAAAAAAAATTAAAAAAAAAAAAAAAAAAGCAGAGGCTCATTTTTCAGTGTCGTTCCGAAGGTTGAGAATGATTTCATTTAATTTGAAAAATCTAGTGTGTTTTAGTTACAGAAAAGTTATCTAGGGGTTTCAGAGGTTTATTGGGTTATTCCTTGAATAAATCAAAATTTTGGAAAAGAATGGAATTATCCAAGTAGTACAGCTCAGAATATATATGGGGTATATTTCACACATTTTAAAAGGTGATAAAAAGTACTTGCAATAACTGGCTTCCGCAGTTTTAATTTAATGAGCAGATAGAAAATTTAGCTTTTTAATTCATTATTTTTGAAGACAAAAATAAAATATGTGTGCTTCCTGATGTTTAAGCAAATCAATAAATAACTCATATCCAATCTATTAAAATATCATCTTTTTTATGTAACGCGTCTTTTCTTTTTATTTAAAAAAAGATGAAATATACCCGCCTTCTTTACAACGGCAATATAACTTATCAAGATTGTTGTCTCTGATAAGCGAGATGTAAGGATATGGTTTGTGAACTTCATATCACAGTTGACAGTTGAATCAATGAATTTAAAGTCTACAAGGAAAAAACATTAACATAAGACAGAAATAGCGATGCGTGCAATATACAACAGGTTTTAATGTAGTAAAAAGTTGTGAATTTTTTTATCCTCTCTGAGAGTGTTTTTATCTATCAATACCAACATATTAAACAAAAGAAATTTTCTAATATTGTGCACACCGACTAAAATCTACCTCTGCATTTCGAGATTAGGAAATGATTGTCACTTTTCTCAGTAGAAAAAAAATACCATATTTTGATCTAATATTTCTCACTATCAAATCATTTGATTCAATGCTTTTAACGTTATTTCCATGTTATCTCTGAGTTTCTGAGTAAAACTCATTACGTGATGTAATGCTAGCTCAAATTGGTGGGTTGTTTGGTTGAGCGAATTTCGCAGGCGCAAATGGGCGCTCTAAGTACTCCAAGACCCGCCACGTGGGCCCGTCTGGAAATATTGTCTCGGCAATTTGTTGGTTCCCCTAGTTAAATATAACATTCTCGTTCTCTCTCTCATGTATGTATGTGTGTGCGTATGTGTGTTTGTGTGTGCGTATGTGTGTGTGTGTGTGTATGTGAGGAGTGTATGTGTGTATGTGTGCGCGTATGTATGTGTGCGCGTATGTATATGTGCGCGTAAATTTTTTTACAAAAAAAAAAAAATTTTTGATTAAATAAAATCATTGAGAGCAGTGATATATTATTGGCGTTTTGTTGAGAGATCGCTATGTTTTCTAGGTTTATATCCAAGTAAATATTTTTGAGTCACTTGAAAATTATTATAAATTTCCACTTGAACATTGCGGGATTTAATCTCAACCTGTTAATGATTCTCGGGAGCTCGGATCAATCTCGCAAGTAAGCACACATAAGGTGGAAAAAAATAAATAGTATATCCTGCAATCGGAAAAAATAATTATTACAATGTGCAAATGATGTGATGGTTTAAATCTATCTACAAGTGCAGGATTTGTATTTGGTTTAATGTAACATATAAGAGATATGGACCAGGACGTGACAGTATGGCAGGTTTCTCTGTTAAATTTTTTTTTACTTAACTTATAAATGCAAAAGTGCACAGCGGTTTTTTACTTGCGTGCGATACAAATCAGTCTTAATATCGAAAGATTATACTTAAAATACTTATTCAATTTTTTGAATTAATGGTTTTAGATTTTTTAATCAGAACATTAATATTTTGTTAGATTCTTGATCGCTAGTATATATTTATATATTATATATTTCCTACCTGCCAAACTTATAGCGGAGGGAAAGTGGAAAAGAAGGACAAACACCTAATGTTTCAAAGATGCCAAGATATGGTTTAATTAGTGGCCAAATTTTTTATTTTAGGCACTCGAGATGTGTGCACTTGTATAATGAACTTAGCAGAGACTGAACTGATGAATTATACATAGCTGGACACCATTTATTCAGTTAAGAGATTTTGTTACAAAAATTCTTAGTCTAAACGATACTTTACTAAAATTATTACTGATTGGAAATATATTTAAAACCCACTTAATGGTTTTGCCAAACTTTAATCTTTAATCAAACTTTAATAAAACTCATTTTAAAAACTTTGTAGTTAATAGCATTAAGAAAAGCGTTAAATTTGATTTACCCATTACCAACCAGTTTGGGGGTGTGTAACCAATTTATTCGTGTTATTGTACGAATTTCAGTATTTCACAAAGCAACCAAGTTATCATCACTCGATGTTAAGAAAATTCCAAAACTTTGAGTAAATTTTGTAGATAATATGTTTTGTATCCCAAAACATATTATAGACCCCTGTCTATAATGTTTTGGGATACGGTTTCCAAAGGTGAGATGTAGCTAGGATTTACAATAATTATTATAAATGAGGAATTAATAAGGCGAAATCCAGAAATTACAACAAAATTAAAATTCTATTTTTACTTATTAAATGATGAAGAACGTTTAACAATTAGATTTATTTTATTTACATTTTTACTATATACACTCAATAAAAAATTGTTTTCTATAAATTAATCCAAAATAAATAATATCTTAATGATTAGAAATACGCCATTTTACAACAATAGGCCCACAGAAAAGGCAAAAACAAGATGAAATATAAAAGAGAGGGCGCAAGTCTAACCATCAGTAGAACGCGATATTTTGCTTCATAAGTACTTGTTTTTTTTTGTTTTTAAGTAAATTTCAGTTGACTTAAAGTAATTTTCAAAAAAGAAGCCATTAAATATAATCTTCAATTGACTTCCAAATTTATGGTTTGTTTTAAAAAGAACGTTGACCTGGAATTACTCAGTCACTTTTGCACAAATTGCTATTTTCATGATAATTTTAGAAAAAAATATGTAGCTAGGGTGACATTTTTGTTTCGTAAATAACAGATATAATCTGATCCATCTAATTGACTGTAGCAGTCGAAGGGTAATGATTTATATGTGAGTTCTCATGCATTATGTCAATGTTTGGAAAAGAATATTGTGGGTTATCGTGGTAAGATTGTACATGTGGTTGACTTGCCATATGTTGGGGATACCACATGTTCTCGTACATCGGAGGGTTGCTCATTGGACTGTATTGATGACTGGGTAATGGCGGCGAGGGTTTAATGTTACCACCCCATGATATTCTGTTCTCACCACTGTATATGTTCTGGGGTGGCATAGGCGGTATGCCTCCTGTCGCTTTTATCATTTTCTTTAACTTTGATCGGCGGTTTTGGAACCAGATTTTTACTTGTGTTTGCGTCAAACCGAGTTCAGCTAAGATATAATATACATATATATATATAATTAATAATTTTACAAACTAATAATAGATTCTTGTATTATTATCAATATTTCGATGGCAAAATCAATTTGTATTTTGAGTTTATGCTTAGCAAGCTCTTTTACTATCTTTAATATACTTGACGTGTCCATGACAAAAACCTTAGGCAAATGCGCACAAAAAAATATATGACAAAGCAAGTATTCTATTAGCTATGATGCCTTAAAACTGATTAAAGACACGTTATTTTCATAAAAGTCCGCTTTGAAAATTTTATTTTTTAATATAAAAACAAACACGAAGCGCGTGAATTATTATTAGAGAAGACACGATTATTTCGTGGTAAGAATTTTACAAAAACTCAAATTTCAAGAAATTCAATAAATTTGGAAACACGGGTAAAATAATAAGATAAGGAGAAAGATAAAATAATTTTTTACAAAAACAAGTACGATATTCCTAGGTTTCTTTCACACTAAAGCAATCAACTCGAACATACAAATAGTTAAACAAAATCTTAGTTTAAGTACTTAAATGTTTCATCGGTGACGGCATCAATAAAGCTTCACTAAAGCGAATTGTAAAAATTTACGCTGTTTATAATTTCATTTACCTGCTAAAGCTGCACGTTCTGGTAGTGCTAGGTATTGTGTTTTGACGAACCGATGATTTAATTCTCGAAGCTGATAGCTGCTATATATTGTTCTTGGACGTCGTGGTTTACGGTGATCTGACGGCGATAAGCTGCCAAGATCGTCTTCAACACTCTTAGTAGTTGAATCTAAACGGATTAACAAATCAAGGATTAGAATGATTGCCTTTACAAAGAAAAGTTTTTTATAATATTCGTTATCTTTTGTATTGTAAAATTCTGATTAATGTCATGAATTTACTGGGAAATCTACTGTCCTATTAGCAAAAAAAAGCGAACTGCTAAAATATTTTGAGAAGTAAAACTGTATCATATTTCCAGTAAATTGCCTGCGCTATTGGATTTTATTTAAATTAAATTAATTTACGCTAATTAATCTATGCTAATAATTCTAATAATTTATAATAATCCTCAGTGATTTACTCTTGTTATTAAATGAACAATTTGCAAAATAACGGATAATTTCATTAACAATCAAATTATTTAATATTCTCAGTAAATTACAAAATGTCGGTACAAATTAAGTTAAATTTGCATAGAGTATTATAACAGTTTTTTTACATAAGTAAAAAAAATAGTGCAACGAAATTATATAGAGATAAAAATATATATAATCCGGAATGTATAAACCAATTTCTAAAAGCACAACCACGCAACATGAAAAAGATTTTCCTCATGGGGAAATCTATGGGAGAATGAGATTTTTTGAAACAGAAATAAGTCTTAATTACCACATAACCGTATGACAAAAACGCGGTGTAACTTTATTCGAATATAGTTTGAAATAATCATGACTAATGAAAATCATAAATATTATCTGGCACCTAAAGGATAATAAGAATCACATGCTAGAACCCAATGAGGCTATGAATAGAATGACTTACTATTTTTAAACCTTTTTTCCTCATTTGTATTTTGAGGTAATGAAAATTGATAATTACAATGAACATATATAGGAGCCGAGATTTAAATGTTTTGAGCTTCTAATTATATTTCAATGGAAATAAAGGAAGAATTATCAAAGAAAGAAATTAATCCCAAATATTTATTTGACATTACGAGTTTTGATAAATATGGATTTGCTATACAATAAACTTTATTTATGTTAACAACCGCCGAGGTCATTGAAAAAAAAGCGTTCTTTTCAACGCTTACGTTAAGCATATCGATTATTCGGCGTAACAGCGCATAGAAACTTTCATACTTGATATTAATTTTTCGTAAGAAATCAAGCATAAAATTCAAAATTAAAGTTAATAGGATTATATATTCATTGATTAACAAACAAATCATACCTTCACTTAAAGACTCTTTGACTCTAGATCTCACCATTTCACTCATTTCGTCTGGAGAAAGGGAGTGCAAATATGTCATTTGTGGTTCGCTATTTTTAGGGTAATAATTCATTCCGTGTTTTTCATCTTCTCCATAAAATGTTATTTTTCGTTCTTCTTCTGGGATTATTCGTGAAGATATATCATCATCAGCTGTCACGATTTTCTCGTTGACCCTGTTGTTTATTATATTCTTACTTTCTAATAAATCGATTTTCTGTTGGTTACTCAGCGTGGCTCGTGGTAATTCGTCACCATAGGGATTGCTTTTTTGTTCATCGAGTTGGTTTTTCAAAGTTGATTCGTTATCATAGAAATTAGAGGTTTTTTGATTTACTGAAGATATCTGTTCACTTTCCTGGTAGTTGTACTTGTTTTGACGATACACAAGTTCTAATGAAGTGGGAGATACATTCGCTTTATTAGTGCCATAATTTAAAGATTCATTGAGCTTTGGTTGTTCGTTTAGGTCTATTATTGCTTCGTTATAATCGAACTTATTACGGTGATGCAATTTAGCCTGATCTGGACTTAAATGTTTTTGACAATCCTGGTTTACTTCCGATTGCTCAAGCCTATCAGAAGTATAAGATACCTCTGATTGTGTTCCTTCTGTGCGACTTTTTTCTCCAATCGATAACTTTGATTCGTTTTCAGAATGATTTTTCTGCTGTAAGTCCAAATTAAGTTTTCCCCTATCGTATTCCGTCTGATTAGTAGGGGATAACCTCGGGATATTCTCTGAATAATTAATATGTTCCTCATGAGTTAACCTCGACACACCTTGTTGGTAATGTGTCTGCATGTCCATGGATATTATTCTATCATCTGTATAACTAGTCTGATTCCCTGAAATAAAACTTGAAGCACTACCTTCATAATTGGAGTTATATTTACATGCATTATATATCTTAGGTCTTGTATAACTCGTGGACACCATGTGCTGCAAAGTGCTTGATTGCGACTGTGAATACCCATTATCATAAATGCTAAATGCAGGTAAAGCCATTTCTATACATAGAATTAAATCTTAATAACGATAATTTATATTTAATTATATAGTTTTTTTCTTCAATAACAGTTAACTTGTCTGTTGTCGTAGTGAAATTTTTTGATGAATGGTTTGGTTTTCTATTCCTTCATTTATAATGATTTGACTCGATGTGTGGAATGTTATCTAACAATAGAGTCATCGAGGCAGAGTTTGCACAATAGATGTTTCTAATTAACAACATGATGTAATTAAATACTATTGTTCTTGTTTTTTCGTCACAGGAGTTTCTTAAAGGTAGATTAAACCGGTAATTCTCTAAGTTGAGATTTTCTTTAGTGATATGTTTTAAAAAGATAATTTTAATGTCATTTTTCACATTGTAAGAAATTATCTTTTAAATAATTTTTGACTTTAATTTTAATTAATAAGAAAAATGTTTATAATTAGAAATTTGTTTTTTCCGCTTTACACACAGATAATTTTTTTAACGGATATAGCAAGTAGGCATAAGAAAGCCTCTCTTACAGTGGATTTTAGATATTAACATGGGCATAGAAATTTCTAAATTTGGATTATTGATGTACCTAATAGGGAACATAGAGTGGGTGTCACTGATGGAGTTTCTAAATTTGGATAATCTCTATAGCTAAAGAGAACATTGAATGAATTGACTAATTTTAGAAAATTTATCTACGCACAGAAAATGCAAAGTTGGCGAAATGAATGAAATTCCTAATTTTAGGTTTATTTTCAACTATTCTCATCAGCTTAGTTTCGTATTATTAATTTTGTTTCTGAAAGTTATAATTTTTCTGTTAATTCCAGCTGTGAATCTTAGTTTATCAATGTTTTTTTACACACACAGTTTACAAACCAAACTTTTTGCACCTCTTCTGATTTCACATTAACCAGATGTCAACTAAAAAATTTTATAAAAATATACTGTTTAAAATCTGAAACAGATTTGAGAGCTAGGTCAACACTTTCATAGCAAGACTTATCTAATAGCAATAATAAAGATATGTATCTTAAGCTCTTTAGAGCCATGTTTTTTACAATTTTGGAAAAAATCATTATTCACTTTTCCTACAACTTCTAAGAATGAAATGGAATTAATGGTATGTTATAGCAGTGAAGCATGTTGAAAACGCAAAATAATTTTGCTAACTTTTTAACAGATTTTGATTAAATATTTTGTTGAAGTGGTTGCCGGACATAAAACATTTGTCATCATTTTTAAAACCCTTTCACACAGATTTGTTACTTTCTGTTCAAAAAATGTGTCGTTAATTTATTTATCCTGGAAAAATTTTTAAATGTCAAAAGTCTAAAATTTCTTTGAACTCCAGCCATGCCTATTTCAGAGATTTTTAAAAAAAGATAATGTTTAACATATTAAAATATATCGTTTTTTTAATAACATACTATGACATTATTCCAATAATATATCAAAGAAACTATTTTTAAATATTTAAAACCTTCCATTAGTCAGTTCAACGTATCTACATATTTGGCAAAACTCCAGTGTTTGTGGTAAATGCACAAATTTAACTTGGCAAAGCTTCACTTCGTGTGGCAAATGCGCAAAACTAATGTTGCAGAAATAAAGAATGGAGTATAAATGCTTCGTTCTTAAATTTGTAGTGTCAATTGTGATTTAGTGTTTTTATATGAAAACTAGCAAGACTAGCAAAACATTTAATAAAAAAAATATTAATTTCAAAATATTTCTTCCTCAATAATAATAAACGGATTGAAATTGAAAAAAGAATGATATTTTAAGTGATTTTCTTTTAGGCTGGGGGAAATATATATTCAAAACAAAGATGTTAATGTAGCGATCGTCAATAACAAGGTTTTCGTCAGAGAATTAAATACCATAAATGTGAGTTTTGTTTTTCTTACTACTTCCCTTCCTTTCTATCACACTCCCTTCGCCTACACATCTTTTCATTGTCTTTCTAGGGCAGCGGATCATTGTTATGATGCAATGAGAAAATTTATATACTAAGGATTATTATTAAATAATACATATCAAACAAACTTGCTTGATTGTCAACCTTAAAACGGTATGTTGAACGATATTAAGGTTTATTTCAAGTTTTATAACGATAAAGGTTCTGTTCTTCGACACGCATATTTGCATCATTTTCAGACATCAAAATTAGACTCATAATTTTATTACCTACATCAGTGTTTAATTATTGGTTGAGATCATTAATCAAATCCCAAGGAGACAATAGAATTTTATTTTGAAGTAGTCGTAGAGGGTTATGTGGATAGCTATATATATTTTTTTTTCAGTCAGTTTAAAATGTAACGTAGCAATCTATTTTTATATCATGTCTGGAAATGATACAAGAACGGCCTCCTGGATTATCCATACAAAAGAACTGATATACAGATATTAATTTTAATACTTAATTATGATAATAAAAACTGGCCATTTTTTAAATCTCGATTGAAAAGCTAAAGAAAAATGAAGCATCCAACTCCGGTGGCACCGCCCCTGAGTAAATCAGTTAATAAACTGCCATATTAGTCTTGTATGTATTAAGAATTGTTAAAATCATCTTATATATTTGAGGAGAAACTAAGTAAGAGCATAAATTTGAAAAAAAACCTTATTTATTCGGTATGTTTGGTTATGTTGCCATGGATATATCCCAAGTTTAGATAATAATTAAGTTTCATTATTTTGTTATTCATACACTACGTTCGCAGTTTATTGCATTGAATAACAAGCTAACATTTATCATGTTTTCCTATCGTATCTGGTTTCTGAAACTGTCATTAAAAATATTTACTCCTTCAAAAACTTTATAACACCAGGTCGTTTTTTGAACAAATATGAGTTTAAAATTTTATAACTGAATATGTTTTAAAATGTTTATTCATTCCAGGTAGACTAGGTGAACTGTGGTTTTTTAATATGTGAAAACACACAATTATTATTTAACATTTTCCAGCAATTTCAATTGGATATTAACCTTTTTTTAGAAACCCTCTCTGTGTTTTTCACCATCAGATAGAAAATTCTCTAACAACCACCACCCCCACCCCACCCCTAGTAAAATACTTTCTTACCGCTTTTAATTTAGAACGATAATGTAAAACTAGATAGCTAGTTAGATCTTTTATTAATTATAGCATTATTAAACAAACAATATTTTTTGGCTTGGTAGCTAAAACATTAAGTATTACAAAAAACGAACAAGAAAAAGAAAGAAAGAAAGAAAGAAAGAAAGAAAAAAAAAATATATATATATATAATTTTTTTATAACACCACGAATTTTAAACCAGCCACCTTCTTTAAAACCATCAATGCAATGATGATATAGGAGGTTGGATTTACTCCCCGAGATAAGTTTTAGCAAATTATATGTGAGAATTAACGATAAATCTGACGATATAGATACTATGCAATGGTATTAAGCCGTTGTGAAAAAGTTCATTTTGAATAATTCGTTTCTTATTGAATAAAAAAAAAAAAAAAGAAAAAAAATTACATGCGCGATATTCAAAAGGCTCTTATCTTATATAGATATTGCTTGGGAAAGAAGAGAGAATAATAAGAGACTGTTTTACAGACAAATTATTTTCGGTGCTGTTCTATAGGTGGGCTATAATCCGAGAATTATTACAATATTCTACCGTCGAGTTTATAATTATCTATAATGCCATTTCTAGACAATTGGATGAAACAAGTATTTACGTTTCTCATTAGTTTATAAGATAATTTTCGGTATGCATATTCTACAGAATATAAAAAACTAGCTACTGCATTAAACTATTTTATTATGTAAATCATTAATCTTCAAACACCTGAAAATTTAGGTTCGGTTTTGTATCTTTATTAAAAGATAAAGCGTGTATTTTAGATCCTATTTACTGTGCACATGAAGACTCACTCTTCTCATAGTCACACACTTTTTAAAACTTTCTTCAAAACTCTTTTTTTTTCCCTTAGACATTCACTTTTTTTGGTTATATCGTAAGGCTAGTAAATTCAATTAACTTTGCTCATTATTCACCGTTGATATATTAATAGGTGATAAACATAGCCAAAAGAATTTTCCCGGTGCCTATGATATTTTAGAAGTTTTAAAGTCGTTTTCCATTGCCGTCCATTATAAGCTATACACTTTTTTCTGAGCATGCGCATTATATTGTTTTCAAAATATTAAGCCGCGTATCAAAAAGGATACATAACAGTCAAGAAAGTTTAACAGTGTTAATTTTTTATTACTGTAAAAATGTATAATTTTTAAAAAAACCGATTAGATTCAGAGTTTATAATACCAGACAGTTATAGATTTTAACTTTCCTTGATTCTAGTCTGGTCTAGCCTTAAGCTGACGTAGTTTTGCAGTTTCAATGGAAATAGCAGTTATGATAAGCAGCTAAATAAAAGCCGATTTATTTTTGCAGTCAACTAAAAAATATTCCGAATAGAAAAAAAACCTTTAGGGATCCTTTGTTTGTAAGATGAATTTAATAAAAAGTCAATCAAATATAAACTTTGAAACTTTGAACTTTTTAAGGTGGAGAACATATTTAATAATATGTATGTACGTTTAAATATATTGTTATCTAGAGCAGATTCAGGTAAGTTAATGTTGGCAGACTTTTGGATCAAACCAGACTTCGCCGTTATAGTTTTCTCGGAGAAAATTGGATTATTAGTATTTTATGTGCTTCATTTAACGAAATAAGATTAAAAAAAGTTTTATTTAAGAAAAATTAATCTGTTATATCAAATTGGTTATTAAAAAAAAAAAAAAAAAAAAATAGGGGAAAGAAATACATGTGCATAAATTAATAATACGAGTGCATAAATTATAATCGTCTCATAGTAAATAAAACTCTTCTTTGGGATATGCGAATTAATTCTAAATTTAAATATGCCAGCATACAAAAACTACGTGTCTCAAAATAGATAAAATTTCTAATCAAAATAAATGACAAAAAACGTTATTAAATCTGAATTCATAACGTTGTTAATTGACCAAAGTTATGATAGAAATGTTTCCACCAGGATTAGGAAATTTGATGCATAACAAAGTTACAAATTAAAATTAGCCTTATAGCGAAATCTAAGTCATTAAATAAACAAATTCAAATAAAAATACCTATTAGATTACTTGTATTCTACGCCATGATGTTAAAGAATTTCCTTTGCATTTAAACAGCTATTTTAGCATTTCTGTTCATAATTAATTTTGTATTCTTCGAATGCTTAATAGTTGTGGCTGAAACCATGCCTTTATCAGCAACCTATACGGGAACACTGAGTGGGTTTTTATGGTTTTAACGTGTTATTAGGGTCTTTAGGATTATATTCAGACGTGTCGCCATTTTGCATACCTTGGGTAAACTGGGGTATTTTTAAAAATACACAACGGCTTCATTCAGATACAGTAAAAAAATATTTATCTCTAAATATAGGCATGTAATATAGCTATAGAAAGAATACCTAATAAAATACTATCATCTGAAAATGCTTGGTCTGAAACTTATTTGCGTTTACAATACAAGTACAATTTTAAGTTGAGTGCATATTATAAATATTTTTCTATTAATATCCATCGGTACCTTCATCACTGCTCTCCAAATCGTCATTATTTTTTCCCCTCAGAATCCAATAAATCGTGATTCCAATTGTTGTTGCAATCAGACACCGATCAGCCGCAAAACTCTAAGCATGAAATTCTTGATTTTGCACACGAACATGCCAATGTCTTGAAGTGTGAAACTGAAAATGCAAAATAACGCAAATTATTTAAAAACAAAACATTCTTCATGCTTTAAAATAGTAACAGCCGATGTGTTGATTGATTGATTGATGATAGGGAATAACTTTTCTACACTATTGAGTTTCATGTTTCTATTTCCTAGATTTATTTGAAAAAATTCACCTTTACAGTTACATCGAGTGCTTCCCAGAACTTCACCTAGGGTAGTTTTACATTACCTGGTAAAATCACGGGTTCTAATGTCTTTTTTGGTTTATCTTTTTCCCATCCATACTAGACAATTTTTTTTGAAATTCCTAGTATATAATAACCGTGTGATAAATTTTACTTCACTCAGCTTTTCGAAAGGAGGAAGTTTTGGTGTTTATGGTTGCTATTTGCTGCTATCTATTTTAAATTTGAAGAGACATCTCCCTAAATGTTTGGATAAAAACACTTTATTTGATGATAATTAATTATTGCAAGTATAGTAAATTCAAAAATTTTAACACGGAAACTCGAATAGCAATTATCTCTGATTTTGTTTCTTGAGGTATTTACATGAAATTATTCGTATAATGTTTGAAATAAAGATTTGGATTTAATGAGTACTTTCTTCACCAGGATACAAATCGGGTGTATCACTTTCCATACAAGACTGCCTAAGTAATGACTGATATCTTGCATGGATAATGATTGACTCGAGTGCTGGATCCGTTGGAAGCAGTGAGCATAATTTCGTTGGTTTTAACTTTGCAGTGTCTGCTTTCCTCTTCCAAACGCTTCCTCTATAAAATACTATTATTGAACCTGATTTGCTATATATAAGAATTTATAATGGACTTAGAATCCTGCAAGCATTTACAGCGGTGATTTAGACAGAGCAAGTCTCAAGAAAATTTATTTATAACTGTAAATCCCAAACAAACAAATAAAATTAGAGTAGAAAAATAAAAAAGTTACAAATATTCTTAAACTTATTGACAACCCTCAAACTTCTTCAGGAGATATTCTTAAAATTAGCATTTAAATGAATTTCCCTGCTATCCAATATGAGTCATTTCAGGTAGTGACTATGTTCATATCAATGATTTTATTTGAAATTGACTCCAAGATTTCCCAAGTGGTTTTAATTTTATTTAATTTTAATTTTATAAAATGCATTAAGGACCGGCCGATCAGCAGTACATCAACCTGTTACTATTTATTTATGTATTAAACGTTTTATATTGGTACTTATGTAATTTTTGATAAACTCTTTGTATTATTTGCACCATAAGCACGCTGCTACAAATGCCTTTGCTTCCGCCATGTACTCGTCACGACCAGAATCCTTGCATCCAAGATGTTTTTCTTCAGTACATACAAAGCTTTTACTTTACCGTTCCCAGAAACCGTTGTGACTGGTGCCACACCCTGTTAAGGAATGGCATGCCAGTAGCGATGGTATTAAATTCTTGCGATACTCAAAAAATTTCTTCATACATATAAAATTTTTGTTATTTCCAAATCCTACTATAATAGAAAAAACACATCTGTATCATCACAGATTATCTTTATGCATACATTTCCTTCGTTTATTGATGTGGCTACTTTTTGTGGGATAATTACATCAGCTTCCTCATGAGTTTTTGCCATGTCATTTCTCATGATGTGTTTTCAAATGTATACTTGATCTAGACGATTAACTTTCTCGGGAAATATTTATTAGAAAAGTGTTTCATATAAAAGTTAATATCATTACCAAGCGCAAATATAAAAAAATAAACACCTTCAGTTGCACTAATAAGCATAAGTTACAAACCAAGAATTTTCAGATCATTGTCTTTTATTAAATATTAACCAGCATTAACTTATCTTTCCAATGATATATTACATACCTATATATTTAGAGATATAAATATTTTTTTCTATGAAAAAGGCTGCCATTTTGGATTTCTAGATTTGCTAATAATATATTTTGAACAAAGCATTTTCGGACCAAGGTCTTTAAAAAAAAAAAAAATATTTATCAGTACAGAATTATCTTTCCAACGGTATATAATATGTCTATGTTTAAAGATAAACATTTCGAGTCTGAATAACGCCATTATGGGTTTAAAAAATACTCCAATTTGCCCAAGTTATGCAAGACGCAAAGTGGCCACATGACGCCCCAGACTATAAACTTTAACAATTGAAATTGTCCCAGGATGCCATGGTTAGCATAATAAACCAAGCAAATTAATTGCCGAGCCTGTTTAATTTTATTTAGAAATGCATCCTCACAAAATCGCGATCTACGACAAGGATTTTATTTACCTAATGTTTAAATAATTTTAAAAGGCCTTTTGAAATCTTTTCATGTACAAATGAAGACATCTGACCCGACTCGGTTGATTTTATTATCTTCTATTTATTTGGTGGTGGGTTTGCTCTTAATTTATTAAAAATAAAATTTATATGTGTTTGTTGATTATAATTTGTCCACTACATTGGTTGTTCTTCAGCATTGAGTTTATGTGATAAAACAAAATACAGCATTAATAAGTCCTGAAACTAACATAAGTGAACCTTGCCAAATAGTACTTTTTTCACTGAACATCTGGATTTGAATGTGAGACAAGAGTTTTACTCACCAGCGTGAAATATAGATTTTTCTCTCACACATAATGTTTTAATCAATTCTGGTGAGGCATAGTGTAATAGTCGGAACAACAATTTATTTTCTGATCATCGATAAAAATTTTGGAATTTCATCAAACTATAAAATAATGGTCGGCGACTGGCACTTAAAGCAGAAACTCAGGTTTGGAAAGGTTTTTCTTCAAGTTAACATAAAAATTTTCATAAAGCCGCATCTGTGTTTCAGTTACAATTAAAGAAATGCTTGGAAAATTACTATTAATTACTGTTTTGGAAAATGATATAATCAGTACCTTTTATAAAATAGAGTTAAGATATTTTCTGCCTAAATCTGCAGAAAGGGAAAAAATCAGTGTTACATTATAATATTATTACAATTAATAATTACAATTCTTAATAGAGTTGTGGTTCTAAAAAACCTGCAAAGAATGCTTCATTATGCCAATTTTAATGCACGATAATTGAAAAGATTATCTTTAAACGGTTTAGCGGCACATAGAAGGGCTTAAACGGAATTAACCCCAGTCTTTGAAATTGAAGAAGCTTGTCCAAGAATATAAATTAAAGATTCAAGAATAGCTAGCTGCTCAAAAAAAAGAAAAAAAACTTAAGATTTATGAGTCGAGAATCATTAACCTTAACTTATATTGGTTGAAACTGTGGAATTGTTATTTTTTTAATTATTAATTGCTTACAGAATTTTCTTACAGAATTATTTGCTTTTAATTATTGTTATTATTTGCTTACAGAATTAAAATCCAATTAACATCATCTAGGATTCCAAAACAAAAGTCATAAAAAAGTTTTTGAGGACATCTTGAAAATATTTTCAGACATAAATAAACGATACAAAATTTTAACTCTTTGATATAGCACCAGCTTAAATCAAACTCTGAAACTCTAATAAAAGTCAAACGAATTTCAATATGTTATGAAATTTTAAAACTACAAAAAGAAGAAAAAAGAAAAAAACGCCTTAACTTCCGAAATTCAGTTATAGTAACACATTAGAATGAAATATTCCTTCAGAAATTGGGGTCAAAGTTTAAAATAACTTAAGTTCGATTACTTGACTTACTCTTTTTTTAAATTTTGACTTGTATAACATCCCCCCCCCCTCCCCAATATGATAAGAATGCGTATTGAAAAATAAAAGTTATGATAAGTACGTCCTAAATTAATAAATTTTGAATTCATTCTCCCATTTTATGTTTTAATGCGCTTTTGAGATACCCCCAAGCGTACGTACTTTTCAAATCATACCCTTCCATTGAAACTTTTATGTTATGAAAACTTCGCACATTTTTTGGAAGAATTGCTCAAACACCTTTTGCATTCTGTCAGATTTCAAAAGATTGCAAGACCACTAACACTTTTGGACATAGTCAACAACTTCTTAAATTTTACCGTTTTGCATTTTTGATGAAAAATTGAAGATACCATCGATTTTATCTTTTCAATGACCAGCAGCTCCGCAGGTGCGTATAATTCGTAGATTGAATTCATATGGCAACTTATTTCAGAGTGTAAACTACTACTTGTTCTTGCATTGTGACGACACACTATCACTTTGAATCTACAGAATAGTTTTGGACATTATTTATCAATTATGCCTCGTATGAAAAATATGATATATGATAATATTACAAATATGCTGCCACGACTGGTGTCGTCACTTACTTGAAAATGGTAACGATTGTTGACAGGGGTAAAGATTGAACAGTGAAGAGTCCGACTCATTATATTTACCATTATAAGTCGAGTTCATTTCATGGAAAACACTTGACACATTTTCCAAGTATTTTCGATATTATATATCCAAAATCTTCTGACATATTTCTTTAACTGATTCTGGGTGATCAAGTCGATTAACTCTTTGGCATTTATCGGGTGTCCCATCTTTCTTTATGTAAGATTATTCAACACACTCGTATTTGTGGTATGCGTATACTTTTTTTCCTGTTAACTCGTCGATCTGTTTGTCAGCTTTCAGTTTTTCAAGATATTTGATGAGAAATTCATGTGGGTTGAGGTTTTTTGATGTACGATATCGATTTACAGCTTGTAAAAGCAAACGCAAATTCTGACAGTTAATACATTTATTTTTCCTTTTCCCTTGGTACAACGCAATAAAAGGGCTTGAAGTCAAAAAATAATGATACCACATATGTTGCTTTTGTTTGCTTAGTTTATTTTTTTTTTCTAATTTATTTTCATTGTTAAACCTAAAAACTTTGTCCGAATTTGTCCGAATAAATAAAACCAAAATTTATATTATTTATATATTACACCTGTACTATGTCGTTAATTAACTTTAATCTTACAGCTCAATTGTATAGAATTTTCATAATTGTCAGAATTGTCATAAAAAAACTCACCAAGCATTGCTTTATACACGAGGATATTTTTGCCTTTGTTCACCACTTTATTGAATGTGGCCTTTTGTGCATAGTTTAGACATCTACTTGCTAGCTGGGATGGACTCTGTCCGCCTAATTGCTTTAAACGTCTAATCTAAATAAAATAGTAGTCAGTGTAAAACAAGATAAATTGTCACAATTAGTGTAAACTACTTACCATATATCGTGAATTAAGTCCCAGGATGCTTATTTAAAATTTTAGATTTAGGTATAGACGTAACTTAAACTAGTGCATTTATTTTCACATTAAATTGATGGCCAATCGTTGTATGGACCAATACCGAACTAGAACAATTGAAACAAAACAAATCCTTGTATTTCAATTACCAGGTTTAAATCGAACTTATCTGTGTTAGTTTTAAAAATGCATTTGTGCAATGCAAATTTAAAAAATCAAAATTGTTACCATTAAGCTAAACTTATTTGTGCCAATATCAACTCTAAGCCAAGAAAATGATCTAAATGATCACATGCAATGATGTGATAAACGAAGAAGCTTCTAGCTCATTTCTCCAGCCCAACCTTTCAACAGTAGCAACAATATTTGTAAGACACGATTTAAGATATAAAAGGTATATTGCCAACCTTTAAAGAAATATAAGATAATTTATATGCACACTCGATCTGCCAGATCTTTTTAATAATGCTAGTTTTCTGACAGCTACTAATTTTAATGGAATCCATTAGAAAAGGTTGTGGAACCTAAATCATTTTGTTTTTGTTAAACAATCGTTTGGAATAAAATTGGTAGGCCACAAACCAATAAATAAATAGCAAGCAAACCAATTTAAAATGGGAGTATTAATCGTACAGGACACATTGTGAAATCAGTAAATTTATCATCGAAATGTACACCCAGCTTAATTATTAATTTTAATAATAATAATATTCAGTACACAATTCCATAGAACAATTCCTCACTATATAAATTTGTATTCTTGGTTATAAAATAGGTAAGATTTATTTTCTTTTTCTTATCTCAGAAACTAACAAATAAGAATACACAACTCGATTATCAAGGTTATTGGCTGCCTGTTCACATATCTTTAAGTGATTGAATTTTCATAACTATATAACTTTATATAACAGAAATTAATGCATAAATAAACCAACGGTATACAACAGTCAATCAGTTTTAATTTAAAGCTTAAATCCATTGTTTTAAGTGAGGACGGTGGTTCACCATAATTTCCAAGTAAATGATTGTTGGTGTTTTGATGTGTATTTGAGGACGATGAACTACTGAATATTTAAGAAGTTGCTTATTAGTATGAAGACGAGAAAGGGGTGCAGAATTCGAGGGCTGTGGCATCTTGGTGGTTGCAGAGCTCCTTCATTACAAAGAGGAGAATAGGAGGCACTTCTGAATGTGCCGATAGGCATTTTTTGACAAGACTACTGCTGAGAATAGCATGTTGATGGTGTTAGTTGCTACATACGTCATTCTTTTGATAGCGACTCTGGATACTAGGAAAATTTTTTAGAATGCCGTAACAATTTTTCTTGATTTGAAAAAAATTTAACTGCAAAAATATTCAGTATAAGTTTAGAAACTCCTTTATGTCCAATTAAATTCATTATGAAATTCCGCTGCCATGTTGAATATTATAGTTAATTTATCCCATTGAGAACAGCAAACTATTTCATTAGGAAATTTTCAACATGATGAGAAAATTCGTAGCAGATGTTACTTTAATTATCAGAACAATAAAATTATGAAAATATAGGTTATTGAAGGGTTTTAGCACCTTCTCTGACCAAAATTCATGTGAATAACAATCTCTTGAAAATATTTTCGTTTAAATTCAAACCGTATAACTTTATTGATCGTTTGCCTTGTTATTTTTTTATTATGTTTTACTAATCGCTCATTTCACTTTGGGCGTTACAGTCAGTAACTAAGCGTTTTACCATGCTTTGGACGTTAAATTAATCAAACTTTTTTGTAAAGGTTTTTGGCAGATAAGACACAAAATGAACATGCTGATTGCAATTGGAATAAGTTATAGAATAAAACTATGATCCTGAATGAAACAGTTATATCTCAATTGTTCAACAATGAGCTTATGCATTACTAATGGTTCACTAATACCAAGGAAAAGGCAATAAAAGATTGGTTAGTAAATATTTTGTATGACCGTTAAATTTTTTCTAATATTTTCTAAATTGTGTTCCTGTCTATATTGGCTTTAATAGGAAATAATCTGTAATCCTGCTTTTCAATGCATTTGCGTTGAGCTCGTATTTGTGGTTTTGGAAATATAACCATTAATTGTCTTCTATATCGCTTGTCGGAAACATAGCTTTTCCATAATAGACATAACGGCACCATCTCTTCTATAATATTGCAATCCTATTATAGGGCCTATAAGAAGAGAAATTTCATATCAAGAAAAGTCTCACTGGGTTGATAATAACATTTGGAAAAAAACAAAGGCTTAACATAGGAATTAAATTATCTTATTAGTAAACACCTGAGGAGCAAAAGTGCTATAAATAAAAATTTATTTTTAAGGGATGATGTGTGGGGTTGTGGTGGGCAAGCTAAATGTTAAAAAGTCGTTTTTTGTTATATGCATGGGTACCAGAGCTGAGATAACAAGCCATACACTAACAATTGTTAGTTGGCTGATAATTTTTGGCTAGGTATATTTGAAGGAGCAGAACGTGTTACCCAAATATAGTTGCGGGCGGAAGAATGGATCAAATGAATATTGTTACATGACTAAAAAAGAACCATGATTTATTGGTAATAATCTAAACAAGGAAAATAAAAAGGTCTCAATAAAGATAAATAATCTTCTCATAAATGGTTTCCTATTTACTTAGATAACGCACTTTGATCACAATCGAGTTAACTCGGCGTATTTTATTCGAGGTTTTTGCTTTTAAACTTTTTTACTCAAAAGTAAGAACCTAATAATATTATTAACTACAGATCCCTATAACTTTCCAATTCATAAACGTTTCTTTGTTGTAGCGAATCATAAGTTTTAAAATATCCACTGGGAAGCAAAAGAGAAAATTACTAAATACATAATTTAAGTAAAAATCGAAGTTTTCAATATTTGTGAATTATTGCATAAAGCTGGAATATCCACCTCAGTTGTATAAATTACCTTCAAGGGCAAGATTAATCATAGTTAGCGAGACTTTTCTAAGTGTATATCCTACCTCAAACATTAATCAAGATAAATCGTACAAGTGAGTAAATTATTGTATGAATTGAATTTTTTATTATATAACAAGTATGTGGGTAAAAAAATTAACGGTTCTACATTGTATTAAAAAAGCATAAAAAAAGAAAAAAAAAATTCAAAAAGTTTTTAATGCAGTTAACTGATCTGACCTGTAAATATACCTTATGAAAAGCTAGTTCTCAGCCACTCGATAGATATTGGTTTTGACGAAAAGTACCTCAGATGACATCTCGATCGATCAGTATGGTCTAATACGATATATGGTCTATTCTTTTTTTTGAAAATCCTCTGAATCTTGCGAAGCTTTTTCGTATAGAATGCCTTAATTATGAAAATTTTTTGTGACTTCAGTGCTTTTAAAATTTTATGGCACAATATCTACAGGAAGATTTAAAGAGTTTATCTGGAATAGAAAATTAGGTGAATATGGTCGAGATTGGTAAGTCAAAAAGACGTAATTATTTTCAAGTCGATCTGACGTGCGCTTGTGGACGGACCTAGATTAAACCAAAATTGGATCTTAATAAGTACTATAAGTGATAAATATAGTATATACTATAAATCCCACCTTTTTGCCCTCGAAGGATCTATCAATGAAAACATTCGAATTTCTCGGAAATTCCATATATATATATATATATATATATATATATATATATTCAGTACTCATGAAACAAAAAAAAAAATTGTAATTGAAAATTACACAAGTTTTTTGCTTTTTAACTATATTTTTATTTGTTATTATTAGTTTAGTTATTAGCAGTCAAATTTAATGCATAGTAAGGAAGACACATTTTACTTTAAGGCAACAAATAAGCTGACCAAGTATCATGAAAAAAAAGGTACAGTCAAATTCTTCCATCTTCTTTCTCTTGACTATTTATAAGCCTAACACAGTTTATCAAATATATAACTGATAAAATCGTTAGCTAGCTCTATATGTATACGTACTGTTTTTGCCAAGTAGGGAGGATCTGTTTTACTCCTTTGGTGTGAGAAATATCAAAACTTGTTCTGGATGTTATCTTATTTCTGCAGAAAACACTACTTTGTCAAGGTTTGTTCTTGCCCTTTTGTGTTTCTCTACTTTTTCTTTAGGAGATTTATAAATAGACACTTTTTCATTTAATAATTAAAGCTGCAATTAGGAAAACAACATTTTAAAAGGCATCTCCCAATTCTTATTTGACAACGCAGCTCTTCATTTCTTTTACGTTGTTTCACCGTTTTAATACAAATTTTGAATGATTTTTCTATAAAGGCTATTTTACACTATAAATTTAAAGGTTTAACATAAATTAGCATTTTTGATATATCTTTAAGACGTTTGGATGTAAGACAGTTAATGTGGATCTTTAAAAAAGTTATAAAGAGGCCTTAAAAAGAGGATACCGCTCTAAGACCAAATAAAGGCAGCCTTATAAATGTCTTGTGTTTGCTGGGTATAATAAAAAAAAAAGAATAGTATTTTAGTGTAGACATTTATAAAACCATAAAATTTTATTGACGGGTGGTTTTAACGTTGAACTCTCAGATTCTTCCTTGAAAGGTTTTTATACTCATTTAATGTGAAAAACCTTGTAAATGGTTATTCTTGCTCTAAAAGTATAAACCAGAGCACAATGGATTTATTTATAACTAACAACTCTCAAAATACACAAACACTTTTAACTGGATTATCTGATGATCATAAAATGATAATTACAGTTCTAAAAACGTCATATATAAAATAAAAACCAAGAGAGATATTTTACAGAAACTACAAAAAATTCAAACTTCGAAAAAGATTTGAAGAATGAAGTTACTAACGTTTCTGAATGTGCTATTTTTGAATCAAAGTAAAATATATATA
>JAUZNK010009916.1:0-24049 GCA_035046665.1 Euphysa ruthae
ATTTTTCTAATATTTAAACGAAGTTATAAATGTATATTTGTTGGTTAAATAGGAAAATATAATAATAATAATAATCTATAAAGTTTCAGATTCAATTCGATTATTTTATTCGACTATTTTATTCGATTAATCGATTATTTTAACGTGGGGCAAACAAGTATATTTACCAACTAATTTATTATAGAACGGTCACGGGTTTGGTTCTGGTGTACTTAGAGCTCCCATTTGAGCTTAAGGTAAAGAAAGTTATTGGTCTCTAAGGGGTTCGAACCCGCACCTCCATGAAAGAAACCAAAGACGTAACCGCTCGGTCGGACAACCACAAACATCAAAAGACAAGAGGCATGATATGTAGTGTCTTGGGTAATAATATCTCCATTTCGAAGTTTGCCAAGCAATGGAAAGTCACATAGAATTAGTGTGCATCATCTCGCTGATCTAGCTTTAAAAATTCGAAAACTTGAACTACATTTTTTTCTATCTGATATTGCAAGAAAAAAAACAGAAACTTCTCCTGCTTGATTATTCCTGCGTTGTGCAAGATGGTTGTTGAAAGAAGTGGTGTAAGAAGGTTGTTGATAGAAGTTGTGCGAGAAGGTTGTTGATAGGAGTTGTGGAGCAGAATTTTGTGAAGAAAATTGTTGGTTTTGCTTCAAAGCATTGAGTTTACTGGGAGTAAACTTCGGTTTAATTAATTTACAATACCTTTTTCTTTGTTGTGATAAAGCTCATCTTTTAATTTACCACCTTTGTATACACATAAACAACCGACCAGCGGTCTGGAACTGTTTGATTTTTTCAGCCTTATATGCTTTCCCAGTGTCATTATTAGGCAAAATTGAATTGAACAAACTCTTTTTAGTTTTTCTTTTCTTACTTTCTGGTAAATAAAATATTTTTCCCAGTCAGTTTCTAATGGAGCTTCTCTCGAGGTGTGCTGCTATACAATTAATACAGTAGAATTAGGGTTTCACACGGAAAAAAAGATACTAACCAAATTTTAAAATGAATTCAACAAAAAAACAAATTTTCTTTGCTACCATTGATTAAGGTGAATCCCCAAGAAAAAAACTAATTTTTGATTCATATTATTGCCATAAATTAAACCGTTTGAGAGAAATTCAAAGGCAAAAAAAAATTAACAAAATTTGCCTCAATTAACCAGCGAGATTAAAAAAAAACTTAGCAAAAACAGCCATATTTCAAAACACTGTATCATTGCACTATTTCAACCTTTTGCAAATACATTTAGTAGAAATAATCTTTATATGAACATTATTGATTTGAAAAAAAATTATTGAATTTAACAAAGCAGTTTTGAGCTATGACCATTTTACCTTCTAATAAAAATTACAGCACCTGTTAGGCTAGACAAAATTGTTAAAAACTAATGTTCTTTAAGTTATTTTCAAAACAGCTTCCCTTAAATTATACTATGGAACTCAAAATTTCTAATATTTATCATTTTTCTATCTGAAGTTATTTTGTTTTTTAAAGTCTCAAAAAGCTTGCAAATAAAAAAAGTGAAAAATAACAGAAAAAACAAAAAGTACTAATGAAAACACCTCTGAAATTTATAATATGTTCTATCAGTATATGGTCAACAGTCCCGTTTAGCAAAGTGAAGATAAGCTTTGAGAACCCAGTGAATCAAGCAAAATATTCATTATAGAGGGGTTTTTGGCCATCTCTAAACTCTTCAAGAACGTGTTGCTAAGGGTTGCTAAGCTAATTTTAAGTGTAGTGGGTCACACAAAATCCCCAAATTTTGTATCTTAGGAACATAATTAAGTGTTGGAATTTGTAATACAACTGGGAAAGGGTAGAAAATTTCGAATATGTTAACATTTAAAAAAGAAATTTTTTCGTGTTAAGTCGTTTTTTTTTCTTGGGGAACCATCTTAATATAAGCTGTAAATAGAAATAAATTCTCTGTCGACAGCATTCAAATTAATTTTGAGTTTTGATCTATTAGAAGAACAGATTACACAAAAAAATTGATTTAATAGTATATCGTAAACATATGTGAAATAAAAAATTGCTTTTTTTAATTAAAACTGTATTTCAATTTTAAATGAATGACTTAATGCAACGTTTTAACTAAACTGTTCATACAAAACTAAGTTTAAAGACGCGAAATTTAAGAACATTCGTATGGAATGTTTATGAATCTTTTGTTTAACGTTTAAATAAAGTTCTCTATCGGCAGTATTAAAATTAATTGTGATTTGGTTTTGATTTGGTAACTAACCATCTATTGTCTCGATTGAATTATTCTCTCCTGTTCAAATATTATTAATAAATGTGGAGGCGAGACAAAATATGAAAAAATAGACACGATTTTCGACACGAATATGGGCACGAATATCATGCGGAGTCAGCAAAAATAAAAAACTTACTTACTATGGAGAATTTTTCGCGTTACTGCCAAATGAGCTCCATTTGCAAATAACTTGAAATGACTTAACAAAGTATACGGTATAATAGTGAATTTAAAGACGACAACCTTCTGTGAACATTTACGAGAAAGAACTTTGTATCTTACTTCGAATCAGTAAAGAGTGTGTTTACAAGATTTATATAAGTAACTTTACTTTTAAAAGATTTAAATTTGTTCCAAAAGGTTATGTTCGTAGAAAATTTAATTTGGAGATACGACTTTCTATAAACATTTTTCTTTAGATGTTCACTGACTAAAGTATGGAAAGGGTGTGTTTTTCTTCAAATGTTCACTGGTTAAAGTACGGAAAGGGTGTGTGTTTCATAAAAAACTTGACTTATTGAAATTTAGATAAGGAAACTTTATATCGTTATTTTTTTTCATTTTCTTTTTAAAATTAGTTTTCGATTGATATATTTGTGTGTGTAAAACAGTCAAATACGAGAAAATAATTTCGTTTGTTTACTTTTAACTAATTTGACTTAATTCTCTAAACATGACAATCTCGACCCGTTTTTCTATCATGAATATAGAATGAAGTTTGTTGGTTCGAGGCGAGAAAGTGAGGTTCAAAACCAGCTTCACAAAAACGGTTACAATTTTCAATTAGTATTTTCAAAAACGTATTTTTTTTTTTTTTTTTTTTTTGTGATAAAAAGCAGAAACCAAGTATTCTACTGTAAAATGTGTTGAAACATTTTATACCGTTAATTAAAACTCTGCTAGATTGTTGTGAAAGGAAATATGACGATAGGAGAGACACTGTCCGTACTTACCTTGTTTCATGTAACGATTTAATTGCCTAGGAACCCATTTACCTTACTCCTGCATGAAATCTTTTAGATTACACGTTATTACTGGGAATAGAAGAGTGAGAACAGCAGATACCAAAAGTGCTGAAAACTTCAAGGATATGTGCAAGTAACTAGAGGAAGATAGTGAGCTATATACATTGAAAAAAGTTCACGAAAATATGTTGGAAAACGGTGGAGAAGGAGATTGCTAGGCTTCGAAGCATTTGAAACAACTTCTTGTTGATCATTATGAAAACCACATCTACTTTGGAGAAGAGCGTAGTCGACCAAATCTTATTAGCTTCAAAGAGGTAACTATATTAGTACAGAGGAAGTTCAAAGCAATGAGGAACAAACCTCTATTACACATAATTAATGCTGCTGCTGCGAAGATAATAAAAATTATATGCGGCCTATGGAGAAAACTAGAGAATATTATCCTTCCATCGAAGACTTAGAAAATATTTATCATGAAAAGCTGGTTTCCAGAAAGTTTACTGTGATTCATCAGGTGACTGATATCTTCAGAATTCAAAGATGTTAGCTTTGGCCATTGCAAAATAAAAGAGTCCAAACCTAGATCGTTTATTGCACCGATACCATTTGCAATAGGTGTTCACATCGACAAGTCCTTTGGTTTAAACCACTTAGTAAAACTTGGATCCTCTGTGACTGCTGATAAAATCAACACAAACCGATGGGTTGCTGATAATGTTGAACACGAAATTCGAACTTTAACAGGCAAGGGAGCCTTTCATGGTTTGGGCATTATATAAATCAAGGGAAAAAGTCAGGAGAACCAGCAATAAAGCAATTGAAGGGCTACGTACTTTGATACGCATCCTGCTTTTTCCCAACAACGAAATTAAATTCCCTAAATGGTCTAGCTTAATGAAACATATAATGTCACCTGATAATACAATTTGCGTAGAGGCATTTGTCAACTTTCTCCCGATCATTTACTTAAACCCAAACGACGAGATAATCATTTACTTAACACTACTTTTGGTGATTGAACAGGCAAAGAAACAAAATAGCCAAATCCTATCCATAACTTTTCATCAACCTTTGTGGCTGAAAGCAACTGGTATCATAAAACAACATAACCTTTGATAAGTTTTCTTGGTGCAAACGGAAATATTATGAAGGGGTTTGGGTTGGAAGAAGTCTTGGAGAAATTCTATTCTGAAGATTCAGTCAAACATATCTTTTCTGGATATGCTGTAACAAGTGTTATGTGGGTCCATAAGTGCCTTGCTGAGTCCACATATTTGACCAGCTTATCGAGGAAGAGCAACTCGGTATATCATTTTTGGGAAATCTGTATGAAAAAGCAATTGAGAATGGTTTATCAAACAAAAATTTGTTCAAGATAAACAATCAAAGCTGTATCAAAGATGTTAAACATGTGTTTTTTTTCGTTTGTTCAAGAAAGATCAACCAGAACAGCGAAATTATGGTTGAAATATATCCAATAGGCATACATAATTAAAGAATTTATTGCCGCTGAAAGAATGTGCAACTGGTGGTTACATCTTCCAACCAATGACAAAATTATGAATTTATTACAGCATCCGGACATATCATTTATGCCAAATGTTCATAGTTGTATCTACAGCAAATTAAGTGTTTGAGTTAAGTGTTCATGGTTGTATCTACAGCAAATTAAGTGTTTGAGAGAAAGCAACCCAATTTTACATCAAAAATTCGAAAATTTTAACCAAGCCATGTGTCGAACTAACCGATTATTGGCTGGCCTTTGGTCTGACACCTTGTCATCGGACAAATATTGATGAAGAGAAGAGAAGTGGATTTAATAAAAATGTCAGAAATCTTTGCAAGATGAGCATCAGCCATACTACTGTAGTTCGTGAAGGTATGGTTTATTTTTCAGGTGTAAAAATTGGATCATTTGACAAAAATATAAGAATGTAAGTGATTTGAACGTGATCATGCTGATTGTGAGAAACTTTACAAATGGTTTAAACAAAAAAACAGATTCAGGCTGAATGATTAAAACCTTCATTAATTTCAGAATTTTTATTCAAAAAAAAGAAATCCACTCTGTAAGTGTCAAATAGTCACAAATTATTGGAGCTCGTAATCAAGAAATTTTAGATAGATTCCAGGAATTACATGTACTGACAAAGTAGTGAAGATAAAGTTATTATCAACACTACGATGCTATTAACAAGGTTAGCTGCTATAAGTGAACAAGAAGATGTTGAAAGTTATTTCAAATATGAATTAACAGTTCAGTCGTGTTCACTATTTAGAGACGAATTAATGCGGAAACCAGAAAAAGCATCTTTGAGAAATACTTTTCTGACAAATGAATCCGCCAAAGCCATCCTGGATGACGTTTTTGGCAAACATGTTTTTGACGGTGGTGTGCTCCTTCACCATGTTGGTTGGAAAAAGGGCATGATTTTTCAAGAAATCGCAGAAACTTATGTCGGCTATGCCCGAAAATCTTTGATGGTGACAAGGTTGGATCAGAGTAAAATCAAATGAGCATATGTTGGAGCAAGGTTGGATCAGAGTATAATCAAATGAGGTCAAACAACAAAGGTTCTTCGCAGAATTTGAGAATAAGAGAAGATAATAAAGTTTCATATAATAACGATAGATTGTTTTCGAACATCCATATCAAAGGCCAGCTTATTTTACCGTTAGATGATCACTTGCCACGGGATAAGCAGAACGCCCAAGTATTTTCTGACAATTGGCCCTACAATGATACTGTTTCATTTGATGCTTTCACACAAAATATTATAGGACAGATGATTCCATAACAACATCATCCAGGATAGCTTTGGATTCATCTCTCAGAAAAGATTTTCTCAAAGAAGCTTTGTCTGGTATCCGCGTTAATTATTTTTTAAATAGTGCTTTCTGTTGAGGAAAACCAATGGAAAAAAGTTGAAACAAGTCAAAAAAGTCAATTTTACGGATTGAGTAAATTTTTGGTCTATACGTTTATGATTTTTTAAAAATGTCCGTAATGGCAGAAAAATCGACGATTTCAGCATTAATGCATACTTTTATTAAGTTGAAACTTTTGAACTTACGACTTTTTCATTCTGCTTCGTTTTTCTAAAAGATAACTACTAAAAGAAAGAAACCAAAAATGGCGAATATTTAGGTCCAAAGTGGATGTTCGATTCAAAATTTACAAAATCAAGCCCAAATTCATTATGGCGGTTTTACATTAGTGCTAACTTTTTGTTCTAAAACACTTTGTTAGTTTTTAATGCATACTAAAATAGTTATCTTCTATTTATAACTTAATAATAATCTGTATGTAAGTTAGCTCTATTCCTTTTAAAACTGTAATGTCCTCACTTTTGTATAACAATTTTAAGTTTAGATTTAGATGTTTGTGCATGATGTATTAGATGTTTCAGTTATAGTAAAATCGAATCTCACTATATGGATTTTATCGTGACAGGATTATTGTACCCTGGAATTTCATCACCCGAAAAATTTCTCCCACAAAATTTCCCCCGGAATATTTTCCCCCGGTGTATTGCCCCCATCAAATCAACCCCCAGAAAATTTTCCCCTATTAATTACATTAAAAGCATAAAGTTTGACATTTGACGTAAAAATGGGTATAATTGTGGAAATGTTTGATTCATTATGAAGCAAAAAATTAAAAATAAAAATGAATGCCCATATCAACGTCTTGTTGAATATTATTAAAATCTATTTTTAAAATCTATTTTAAAACTCTGTTTTAAAAATCTATTTTTAAAAATCTATTTTAAAAACCTAATTTAAAAATCTCTTGAAAGTAAGAAGCAATGGAGATCACAACTACTGAAAAAGGACCAAAAAAATTGTTAAAAGATGGTTTCATATATTTTTTTGAAAAAAAGTTTGCAAATGACTTGACATCGTGGGAATGTGTCGACAGAAGAAAGGGACATTGTAAAGCCAGGGTAAAACTAACAATCACCGATCAATTTGCAGTACCAGTTAATGAACACACGCACGTTGTTTGTAATGTTTCTTTTGTTGCATTAAATTAGTATTTACAAATATTTTATAATTATATGCATTTAATTATGTCTTATCCAGCTTTAAAAAAATTATTGAATTGACGCTGTTTTGAACACCAAACCTCAAATTTAAATAAAGAGTTGTTTTTACCATCTATGCTCAAACATTTGGAAACACATCCAGAGTTTAGGGATACAAATGCAGTACAATGCGGAAGATAGTTTCGCATTACATTTGAAAATAATACATGGTCTAGCTTTCGTTCCATCAAAAGGTAATCAATAGTTTTTTTAATATACATTAAATGGTACTCATTGGTTCAGCAGTGATTTTTTATATGATAAATGGAAACCTGCATTCGTTCAGAAATAAAATTATTGAAGATTTACCTTAAAATGAAATTTTTTCTTGCCCTGTTTTATGATATAAACAACCTGAATAAATGAATCTAATATTGAAGGATAGCGTAATAATAACATACAAATAAGCATGCAATATTCTCCTAGTTCAAGACAAGAAAAGGAAGCACAACCAAAGGCATTTTTAAAACCGAAAATCTAAGGATCAACCAATTAATTAATGATAAGAAAAGGGACTGAAGGTGATGAAAAAAAAAAAAAACGATAAACATACAGTAAAGAAGTAAGAGAGATAATCAATCCTACAATCTTAATTTAAAATGAATGACACTGTGGAAACTGTTAACTAGGAAAAACCACTTTACTAGAAGAAACGGCAGATCCTGGAAATGCAAAACCTGATCTGGCAAAATACTTATAGAACTTCACACAAGTGGATAGATTCATAAACTGAGCAAAGATCTAACATAAAAAAGTTATTCAGTTGCATCAAATAGCAGTTAGTCAGTTTTTAGATTGAATAAATTCAAGTACAATGAAACAAAATGTATGTGAGTAGATTGCCGAGGACTAAATGTAGTAGCAAAAGAAAAAAAAATTTAAATAAATATTGTCGCCCACCATGGTTGGACGGCGTAAACTGGTTTTTGTCAATTTAAGCCTGTTAAACTATTTTCTATGGCACTTTTCAGTTTGCCTTGAAGACATTTAGCAGCTTTATATAAAATTTTAAAAAGTTCGTATTATATTGCTAGTAATAACTTGTTATAAACTTATTAAAAAAGAATATCAAAATAAATAAAATTGGAGGCAGGAAATAAAAAAAAGTCATAGTTTTCATATAAAAAAATAACGTTGGCATGACAAACAAAGAACTATAAACAAAAGCTAAATGAACTCGTGCAGCGACAGTTTGTGAAATGAATTCATTGATTCCGCGTTATAAAGATCTTTTATGAGTTTGAACGTAGTTATTATATAAATTACCGTTTTTTTCTTATAGAAATGATTTTCGCTTTGTTGGATTGACTCTTTAAAAGGATTTCAATGCATTATTATTTAAAAGAAGAAAAAAGAGTACAACTACTAGAGCATCTAAAAAAAAAAAAAAAAAAGAAAAAAACAAAAAACATTCGATGCATGAGTATGGCCAAAAAACTTCATTGCCCTATATTACCCTTTGTTCACCAAAAAATCTATTTTTAGGAAATTATACATTATAAACCAAATCTTGCTTTTATACTTTCTAGACACTTATTTGCTAGGCTAAGAACATGATATATATGTACACTAGTACTAGACAATAAAGCAACGACGTGATAAAAATTTTTGACATGTCTTAATTGATTTATTTACATCAATATCAATAACCAGATTGGGCCTATTGCAAGAAAATAAAAAATAAAGCTCGCATGAAAAATATTTGATGAAAAGTTTAGTTTTAAATATATTTTTATAAAGAAAATTTATGTATTTATGTACGTTTTTGTTTACATTGTAAATTTTTTTAGTAGAATTAAAAAAGAAAAAAAAAAAAAACATGATTAGTCTCGCATTTGCTTATCATTAATAAAGTTTCGATATAAAGAAATGATCAAAGGACTGTCTAATATATTGTATTTGCTACGTCAACAAGTCGGTGTGCTTTTAAACGATTAAAATACAACTTCCCAATCTATATCATACGAATCAATTCTATTCATTTGGATATGCACACCCATTCATACAGACAGGTCACGTGATATTATTGAAAATAGTTATCAGAAATCAACATACCAGACAACAATTTTTGATTAGCTATGTATATAAAAATGTGGTATAAGTTGTTTTTTATATCTTGATGGGGCGTAATAGAACTAGTAGCTTGATTTCATTCATTAGTGATGGCATATTAATATGGTTTTAATAATTTTATAATTACATCAAAAAGGCTCTAGTTTTATTAAATGCAGAAAAGAACGTTTCAGTACGATGTATGATACTTCATTTGACTTCAGAAACCGCCATCACTCTTTCAAAATGTAGAATGTACACCAGGTCGTCCAGGCAAAAGTTTATTTATATGATAATCTTTTTCTCAGAAATAAAAGCATTATGATGATTATATTTGAAAGCCAAAATCACACATCAAATGAACATGTTTGGTTTTTTGTTGGAAATAATTCTTTTTTTTCAAATATTTCAAATCTTTTGGAGCTGCACATAAAAATATAGCCAATTACAATATATCAATATATCAATATTTTTTGTAAGTTGCAAAATTATCGGATAGAGATAGGACAGTTTAAAAATGCTCTAAAATTTATTTTGGAACTCACTTTTAAAATGCTTTTGTTATTAAAGCGCTTTTGTAGAGGTGCGTTTTAAAGGGTGGTCTTCTCAGAAATTATTCTTATTTTATCAAAAGATAAGGGTTAAAAAATTTAAAAATATGACTTGCTAAAAATATATAGAATTAATTTAGAAAAAATGTTATGTCAAGATTAACAAGTTCTTTTGATCTGCTTCTCTCACCCTTACTCCGCCTTGGATTAATGTACAAAAATATTTTATTGCATACAGGTTTTTTAATCACCCTGCTTTCAAAAGGAGCGGTAATATATAAATTTTTTGGTTTTTAAGTGAATACGTGGCGGTTATTAATAGACAAAATATTTTGGTTCAAAAACTACTCAATTTATATTTGATAACCGAGAAAATTGCCAGTGTGCCAGATTGGTCATAGAAAGGTTCGAAATAATTTTTTCACAAATAACATCTTAAAATAAAACAATAAAATCTTTTGCAGTATTCTAGTAAAAAAAATTGATAGCCTACGAAACTCAAACTACTTGGAAAAGATAACATTTAGAAAAAAGTGCGAAATTACCTGCTTTTACAAACATGGAATAAATTATTTTAGGTTATTTAATATTCACAAAAAAAATGGGTTTTTTTTTTTAATCCTCTAGTTCAAATTAAATAATCTGGAAGAATATGTAGGTTTTATAAAAAACAGTGAAAATTTTAAACCAGAGGCAAACTATATAGCATTGACTAAGTCATGAGTTTTCATCCCCGTTAAAATAAGGATTTCCTTTTATTTAATATTTATTGATAATTTTACTAACTAAGCTGTTAGGAAATTGAATCCATAGAATTTTGGTATTGGATTTAACTTGCAATCAGGCATCATGAACAAAGAATCATATAGAAAACCATAAGATAGGTAGTAAAATAATAGTTTGTACAGTTAGTTAATTCCATTTCTAAATCTGTGGCATTACTGCCAAATTAATTCTCGATATTAGTTTATCTGTAAATCATTAATTCAATTTTTTTTCATTGTCGATTCTTTTATCTTGACTAATAAATAAAGCTGGTTAATCTGATAAAATTAATCATAACAGATTAATCTGACAGTATAAGAGAAAAATATTTGATATTTTTTTGAATGGTAATACTAGTTAACCCTTGATCTATAATGATGAAATTTGCTAACATTGTTAAAGTAATAAGTTGAATGCACTATAAAATTATTTTTTACCGCCGTAACTACTTTCTATTTTAAATGACGAGACAAAACCGTTGAATTTATTACAACTGCTGCTTTATTCACACAGCATCATCGAACTTGGCAATTTTTATATAAAGCAACTGGTTAATCATTTTTACGATATTTTTCTTTGTCTAGGTTTCTTTGTCAAATTTGCAATTAGCCCAAAATAGCCACAAAGAAAACAATCTTCTGCAATCGGTATAACCGTAATCTTTAAATCACAACGGCAATAAACGTCCACAATTCACTCCCGCTCATACATTTTGGTTTCGATTAATCAAGGCAAAAAGTTTATTTTGTAAAAACTACCGTAATATATTTTCAGTAAAATAGCCTTGAAAATTGCATGAAATTCAATATTTATTTCATTTGTTGTTTTTCAGATATCTAATCCTCCAAACGTCTCGGGTCTAATAAGTCCCCATGTTTAGATATGTCTCAAAAATTAACACACTCTTGTATAACAAGAAAATGAAAATTTACAAAGAGTTTATCAGTAATACGATCTCATTTGTGTGTTACTTGGTTGATTGATTTATAATTCGTTTTTAGTTTTATTTTCAAAAAATGTTGTTTGTTTTTCTCATTATGCTACTACAAACAGTGAGCTCGCGAAGCACATACAATGGATATAGTCCATCTCAGTCTTTCATTGATCGTTTAAAAGCTGCCATCTTAGAAGATATCGAGCGGGATCCTGGGACACCAATAATGAATGTAGACGAATTTAAAAAAGGATGGTGTATTATTCAAAAAAGGAAAACTAGGCTTACTCATAAGAACTGCATCGAAAAAATAGTCGATATAAATTCCTGCTATGGACAATGCCCTTCTTCGTATATACTTGATAGTAAATTTATCACCTACTGCACTGAATGCACTGCGAAAAAAACTGTAACCAGGAAAATTAAACTTCATTGCCCTACTTTAAATGAAAAACAATATAAAATACATGAAATTAAAGAAATCGTAGAATGTGAGTGTCTATCTTGTGTAAGGGAAACATACAAAAGAGTTATAATGAGAAAAAATGACGACAGTGGTTTGAAGTAACCAAAGACAGAGTCAAATGTTTCGTTATTTGTAAGAAAGGTATTAACTTTTCAGTGAAAAAGATAATTGGAAGCAACCAGGGAAAGAGTTACTAGCATCTGTTCAGAACATTAGTGCGCCTGACCATTACGTAAATAGTTGTGTCAAGCATAAATCTGCTCGCTTATATTTTTATATTTTTCGAACTTAAATATTATTTATTCCATTTTTATTAAAGAAATTTATTATATATACATATATTTTTTGCTCATAGTATCTTTTTAATCAATACGCTAGAGAAGCTATCATTTGCGAAAAAAGTCATGGCAAATGTGTCTTCAAATAATTACAAGCTATCTTACCAGTAAAGTAGAAGAATATTTATTTGAAACCATTAAAATCAGACTTTTTTTTTAACTTTCACGTAAAAGATCATGGTATGAACTTGGTGGACATTTGAAAGATTCACATTGAAATTAAACTCAAAGTACTCTCTAAAAATTGAAACAAATGTGCACCAATTACTTCTTGTAGTTTAACAGATTATTTCTGCATAGCCATCAGGTAGAAGGCCTTGGTTTTAGAAACATATTTCCAACAGTTTATAACATGACTATAGTTGGAAAAAAAATTAAGGAAGTTTCAGAATTAATTTCGTTTCCATTCAAAATAGCGAAAAATTCCAAAATATGCAGCATTCCAGATATCAGACGTCAGCTGTATATTTATTTAAACAGGTATTTATATTTTTTAGTAGTCATTACAAGAGATAGACATGTATCTCCACAGTATATTATTTAAAGCAATATTTAATCTTGGGTCATTTTTTTGACTCGATTTCCTTAACACTGCATATTGTAAAATCCCATAACTCACATACTGATAATTTTCCACATCTCTAAATAACCACATGAATCGCATTACCTAATATATTATATAATATATCCTTATATTCCAATATCTTTTACATTTTGTATTTATTGGTTTCTTAAAATTACTTGCTGCATCCCTTATTTCCAAAGATTTCACCTTTTCCAAATCCATGATCAAGCAAAGCAGTTCACAAGCTAAAAAAATTACACCATTTCCAAAAATACCCAGAAGTTTGCCCCTTTTTGCGGATTATAGCTAGGTTTTGACGAATTTTTCCATTTTTCTAAAATATTGAAAAACTGCAGCACTAATGGTTCCATTATAATTTTCTTTGGTGCTTTATTAATAAGAAATTTAAGTTTAATCATTAGGCGTAAAAATAGTCAGAATATGTCAAATCTGATTTTTCAAGACAGTGAATAATTTTTACATATGCATTTGCCAGTACATGTGTAGTTATTATTTTTACGTATAATGAGTTTATTTTAGTTAAAAAAAAAAAAAAAAAGGTATGAAGACTTTTCAGAACGCTAAATAAATTTCAGTTCCTATTGGAGATTATCGTATAATAGAAAAAAATGAAATGATTTGTAAATAAAAATTTAAAAAAAAATAAATGTTTATATGAGAATTTATTAGTGATTGTTAACCTCGATTGTTTGTCACTTTGAAATAATTATTTTGAAGTTTCCACTTATTTTAAGTGCTAAATAATTATAGAAATATAGAAATATAGAAATAGGACATATTAATGCTTTTAAATCTTTCATAAGATAAGCTAATCATATTACTGAAATGAATATATCTTGTCTGTACATCCTCTTAGTTGAATCAATCGTTGGACTTAATAATTTCTTAAGAAGAATGATGAATATAACTCTCATAAATAGAAACAAAAAGAAGACGAACCAGTAAAAAAAGAAGAACGTACACATGGATCAATTTTTTGGGTGTGGTTTTTTTGATAACAGTTGCCTTAGAAAAACCTTTCCAAGATTATATACTAGTTATATATGAACAAGAGTTAAATTTAAATTAAACTTTATTTCGAGTTGGAATGCTATGAACAATGCCAGTTTGTAAAACCAATTAAAATATTTAGAAAAGAAATTAAGAGAAAAAACAAACAGTGGGAAAAAAAACGAAAAAAAAAAACTCCTCCTGACAAATTTTTTGCCCCGTTTACACAAAAATCAAGCTAACAGGAGTTTTTTTTCAGAAATCGTCACATCTTTTTTTTTAGCCATGCCCAAAATGAAAAAAAAAAAGAAAAAAAAAAAAACGAACAAGAAAAGCGTGAAACTGATTAACTTCTTTACTTTTTTTATTTTTACAGAAATACGAATTTTCAAGAAGATTTGGGACAGAATATTTTATTTTTTTACCCACTTTGCCAGATCATTCCAAATATCTTATATTGCATAACTTAATATTTTTCAAACCTGGTAAGTGGGTATAACAAGACAAGAAGTTCTTAAGACATTAATCAATATCGTACAAAAATCACAAGGCTGTGAATTATGTGATTTAAAGAGCTGAAAATTTCGCTCCATAAATCTATCTCTTTTGAAATGGAAAAATTTTTAATTAATTTTTTGGTAAACATGATATACTTGACTGAGAAAAAACTTGATAGAGAAAAGCTTGATATAGTTAACTGAAAAAAAAAAGAAGGCTTGACAGATTTAAAAAAAAATGCGGCAGAAGCAATAGATTATTGTCACACATGTCCTACATGTGTATTATTACGTACATTACATACATTAAAGTTTTTAGCGGTAATTATCTGATAAAACCTGCTGTTGACAATATCTGTCTGATAATCTTTGCAGTGCAAATAAATAAAAAAGTTCAAGCAATGCCTATTTGATCTGGCGACAGTAAATAAATACCTATTGACCATTGTGCTTCATTAAGTCTGTTTGACAAGATAAAATAAATAAAGCACATTAATTTATTACCAATGTTTTGGTGGGTAAGGTAATAAAGAATGAACGTGTAATGTGAAGTTAAATATATTTATAAAGCAAAATTTCAAAACTTAAACAAATCTTTCAATTCAAATTAAGTGTTTTGAACTTAGCTAGTAAGGGTAATCTATATGATCATCCAGTTTAATATGGTAATATCTTCTTTCCACAACGAAAATAAAAATAATACAGATTTTCTTAGCAGTTTTGAAAAGTTTCTTGGTCTAATGATGCTCAATTGTACGAGTCTCATAACTTTCAGGGTACTTGAGTACTAGTTTCTTCAAAAAAAGGAAAAGGTGTAATAGAAATAAAAATCTAAAAATTAAAGGGTTTTAATCAAATATATTTTGAGATTTAAAAATTGTTTTCTTATAGTTGATTTAAGATTTGTCTTTTCTGTAACATTCAGTTATTTGTTTTCGAGTATTGTAATTGTAATTTCCGGAGGGTAAGCTTCCATTGTTTTCTGTTTCCTCACAGTGAGTTATAAAACTGTTTATATATATTCAGAATGATGCTATTTGAAAGAATAGTAAATACACCTTCATGAATCATGCCGACGTTGCAAATATTTCAGTTTCCTGTTTTAAACCTTATCCTGATACCGAATTAAGTCGATATTAATTTATTATTCCTCCTTGTCGGAATTAAAATTTAGGAATGTTAAATATGCATCTTATGAAATTCTTAACTCCTGCTGATTACCTTGTTTAGAAAGATCAAAGAGATAAAGATAATCTCATACATCTTAATCAGCTTTGTCTCATCAAAGTCTCTTAATAAATCTTTTTTTTATCCAAAAGAATAATTTAATGGGTGGTTCACAATATATGCTCCTTAACAAAGTACATATTAACAAATGTTTCAAAAATAAAACAAACCATATTATTTATACTAATTGCTTGCTTGCTTTTTTTCAATAAGTCGATACACGCTTTCTGAAAGGCTAAAAGCCACTATTAAGTAGCAAGCTAAAAATGAGATAAGGATAAAGCAGGTTTTACACCGACTGAGAAAGATATTGGTTGACATTAGACTTGATAGGATTAGACATAATCCAAAGGAAAACAATCAGAAGGCTGAGAGTTCCACAAGTCTTTTAAAAGTCTTAAGTAAAGGTGTTCATTCTTTCAAATCATCAGAAGAGTGCCCATGAAATGTTAATAGAACAGTGATAATGGTTCCACATTTCTGCAATAAGAAAGTGATTGATATTTCCAACAAAGATCAGGACCAATAAGTTTACCAGGCACGTACAAGGCAAGGTATACGATTCTGTATTCTTTCAAGAAAGTTAAGATACTCGGAAAAGGCTCTGGCCTAAAGATAGCAGCAGTACTCAATACATGGTCGAACTTTCGCCTCATAAATAAAAACGTATACTTTTGGACTGAAGAAAGTGCCGTACTAGCAATAAAAAGTCAACATTCATGGCAGCTGATTTTGCAATGGATTCAATGTAAGAATTCCAAGAGAAGTTATCTGTGAGCGCTAGAACTAACAATCGGCTCTGCATAGATTCAGTGATTTCACTACCATTCATCATGGCAGATGGAAGGAAAGGTATCCTAAAGAAGTTTATGGAAATATGGTTTCATTTTTAAAGCATTGAATGGCACCAACCATTTTTCACCCCATTCAACAAAAGTGCGAAAATCAATTTCCAAATCAACTGCAATTGCAATCGTTTTCAGAAGCATTAGTAGGTTAAAAGACACCAGAATTTACAGAGAAACAGTTCGAAAAGGGGTTATCGAGAACCACCTTATCATTCCTGACTGATAAAAAAAGAAATAATGACACTCAACACTTATAATATCATAGTTACCATATGATACCATATGATCCCATCTTCTAGAGAAGTCTAGCATACCACTTCCTGTACCACTTCTTAACAAGTGACCCAGAGATGTCGAGTACAATCGCCCTGGGGTTGATAGATACATTAAAGCATGACAGTCAGAAAATCTGCGGTGGACCTTCCAGAAAGAAACGATACTGATGATCAGAAAAAAAATTGGTTGCTGAAAACCCTAGCAAAAATTTTTGTTTTAAATTGATCTCAGGTCCATTGAAGAGTGTAGGATCAAAAACATTTTTTGTTTCTATTTTTCCTAACTGAAATAAATATTTTCTAATTAGTAAATTTAATGACTTTGTCTCTACTCAGTTTTTAAAAAACAACAATGATGACGATGATGGTAGCATGGCATCCAGCCCCATAAACTGTATGTACATTGAGGATTTTAATTTTTCCAAGTTTGATAAAAATATTTTCTCCTTATTTCATTTAAATATTACTACGTTGATTGGTCATTATGACGAGCTAGATACTTTCTTATCTGTTATTGAATTAGAATTCAGTATTATTGGTATAAATGAGACAAAGTTAAAAAGAAACTATTCTTCAAAAATTCCTATACCTCTACAGTTTTTCATATGAACAAACTCCAACAGGATCCTCGTTTGGTGGAGCTCTACTTTATATCTCTAATAAATTGATTTACAAACATAGAAATGATTTGCTGATATTTAAGTCAAGGCAAATCGAATCAATCTTTGTGGAAATTTTGCTTCCTAATAAATCGTCATAGTTGGCTTATCTATCGTCATCCTAGTCTCGATGTTATTAAATTGAATGATTTTTTAATATTCTTCACGATAAACTTCCAATAGAAAAGTGATTTTAATACAGATTTGATTAAATGCAAATCTGATAATTCTGTCTCGCAATATTTTAACACTCTTATTTCTAATGACTTTCTCCCATTCATATCTTTTCCAACAAGAATATCGCTCAAGAGCTATAATAGATAACATTTTTTCTAATTCGACTCCCAAAGATATAGTCTCAAGAAAATTAATATCCAGTGTATGCGACCATCTATCCCAATTTTTATTATGTCCAGATCTTAACAAAAGATTTCTACCCCGAAAACAAAAGATCTTACGTCGTAATTTCAGAAAAATAAACCAGGAAGAGTTTATGGATGATTATATAAAAGTAGACAGGGGATGAAGTGATTAAAGCTGATAGGGTAAACACCAATCTTATATCAATTTCATTATAAAATTTAATGATAATTTAAATAAACACGCCCCTCTTAAAAGGTTAGCAATCGCTGTTTTCAAGCCGTGGATCACACCTGCAATTATAACATCAATAAGTTTTTAATAAACTTCAAAATAAATTTTATAGAGCTAAAGATAGAAGTAACAATGAAATTTTTCAAAGTAAGTACAAAATTTATCGAAATCTTGCTGTTACTCTTATTCAGCAGAGTAATATGAATCATATCTCCAAGTATTTTTCTGTTAACATTAGGAATTTGCGAGCAACTTGGAGCGGTATATGGAGTCTTCTGAATATTCAAAGGGAGGTTCTTACCTATCTTGTTTATCTTTGAATAAAACTACCATAACCAGCCCGGCGGAAGTCTCAGAATCTTAAAATATCATTTTTGATGTTTTTAAATTCTCTTTCGAATTGCATTATTTAATTATGAAAATTCGGAAATTACAAATTTAAGAAGTTTATGGTTGAAGAATGTAAGCAGATAATAAGAAAAAAAATATAAAGAAAAAAAAAAGGAAGAACTGGAAGAAGGAGGAAAGGAAATATAGATAAAAGTCACATGACTGTGAATGGTTATAAAGATTTAGGTGTGTAAATATAGTCATTGAAGTACATTTGTTTTAAATACAGGGTAAATTTGATTTTAGATTGCCTAAAGTCATTGTTGGACTTTAAATTAAGAGGAAGGTTGTTCCAAAAGCGAATGCTTTGATGTTTAACAGAATTTATTCCGTACTTTCATTCGACCTGGGATTATGAAAATATTTTTCTTTAGTAAGGATGAAGTAGGCTTTTAGTTTTGGAGGAAGATAACCATATAGAAGATCCCAGACCAGTATGAAGGAGTTCAATCTGGTCAGAGAGTTTTAAAATCCGAGAAACTTTTTATGGTGTATTGGTATTGATATAGTGAATATTCTTTATTGCTTTGTTTTGAAGTGAGGATGGCTTTTGGTTTGACCCTAAACTTGACAAGCGTATCTGAGGAGGGAACCAAATATAGCATAATAAATATTAATTATAGTTTTATAGATTACAAAGTGTCTGATCTTGGTTAATATGCCATTTGAAAGACAGATCTTTAAAGAAAGTTCGCAGTAGTGGGGTTTAAAACTAAGCCTTTCATTCAGCTTAATTCCAAGACTTTTGAGGACAGAAGTTGGAAATATTTTTTCCCAATAATTTTGAAATTGAGGTTTTTTTTTTAAAACAAGTATAATTATTTTTGAACATGATTAGTTCTGTTTTCTTTGTGTTCAGAGATATTTTATTTGCTCTGAGCCAATTTACTAAAGATGGCATGGTTATTTTTAATGTGCTTGTTAACTCTCTTAAGTGATTTGTCAATAAAAAGTAGGTTTATATCATCAGCAAAGAGGTATGTTGAGGCATGTTTAATACATTATTAAGATCATTAATATAAATTAAAAACAGTAAAAGATCAAGTATGAATTCCTGGGGGACACCTGAGATAATAATCTTAGAAATTGAATTAATGTTATTAGTGTCAACAAATTGGTTTCATCTTTTAAGGTAAGATATGAACCATTTAGGAATGAGCTCACGTAGACCGTAGTAGTCAAGCTTGGAGAGAAACATTTCAAGGATCACTGTGTCAAAAGTCTTTTGTAAGTCAACAAAAATTTCACATGCGTATTTGTTATCTAGTGCCTTTCTAATTGTCTCAGTAATATAAATTAAGCCTTGCGTAGTAAAGCGTTTACTACGCAAGGGTTTAAAGAGTTTTTAGATTTAACTATCTTTCTGAGAGTTTATCTTGTACTGTCGAAAAATATCCATTAACTTGCTGGCTGTCTTGGTGACATCAATGATAAAATTTTTGTCAATATTTAGGTTAATTTTCTGTTTGTTTTGTGAGAGCTGATATTAATAACTTTTTTGATGCATTTCCAGGCGTTTTTCATGTCATTTAAAATATCTTGGAAATAGCTGGGGTAGTAGTTCCTTTTCCATGAATCTAATAGGTTGATAATTTTATTTTTGTAAGACTTGAATTTATCGAACATTCTATCATCAGCAGTGCCTGTATTTGTAGATATTATCCTTAGTAGCAAGAGATTTTAATATACCCTTTTTTATACATGGTTTATTTTGGGGCTTCATCTCCTTCTTTGTTAGAGAGTTTTTATAGGGGCATGCTTATCAAGAATGTTATCAACGATTTAGATAACATTGGAAGTAGAATTATTAGGATTGTCATTTTCGTTTTATTACTTTTGTCCAATTTACTTTTTTTAAATCCAGATCTAGGCTCTAGAGCAAAAGAAAAAAATTAACGAATAAGAAAAAAAATTAAAAAAACCGAAAACTTATTTATTTGTAGAATTTAAAAGTGTGATCACAAGACTTAGTAAACTAAAAAATTTAGGAAATAAAGCATATTAATCTAGGCTTAAACAAGCTGTGGCTTCTAAATTAACACGTCAAAATTGAGAGAAAAAAACAAGCCAAAAACCACAGTCCAAATAGAATAAAATAACATAAGCTTTGGATTTCATCATTGAACTTCATCTTGATGGCATGAAAATCTACCTAGAGGTTGTTGAAATTTTTCATTGAAGATATCACGTGTGGAAGCTCAGTTTCATCACCAAAACTGGCAAAAAGCTTTTTCCTGACGGGAGATTTAAATTTTATATTAAGGTTGCCATTTCAATCAATTATGTCTTTTTATTAAACCTGTTCCTTACCACACCCTAACCAAAACTACACCATGAATATACAAATTATTCTTTAACGTATTGTTTTTGAAACGCGATTCTGCAGGTTTGTCATTTGATAATTATAAAAGTTTCTTTCAAACATTTGACTTACATGTATGTAATATATACTATACAAGGGTCCTTTTCAGTCCACTTCGATGGCGTCCAGCTTTATTATAGAAAATTATATTTAAAAAAATTTATATTCTGAAAGTAATTACATAGTTTCACCCAAACCCAGACCAGCCGAACTCGCCTCAGGAAACGTTATTTCTATTATAGGTTTTCGTGTGATGGGAATTGCTTGTATTCTTCAATGTCTGTAGCACTGGCTGGTAATAATTCCTTAGTAAATACATTGAGGCTATACTTACTTCAATGCAGTTTTTTTCAAAGCTCTCTATTTTATTCTAAGCATCCCATACGTGTATCGATTTTTGATAATAATCAATAATTGTTTCATTCTTATCGTTCATTTCTTGAAATTTCTATTTCAAACAATATTATTAAAGTCACTGCCGAAGAATTTGTTTAGGGTGGAGCAGCCTTGGTTTCCCATGATAAACCTTTCATGACAATTCTAGCATTTTCTGCAGCAACACGTCATCCAACACAATTTTTTTACCCTGACGACGGTGAATTAAAATATAGGAAGGCTGTTAATCAGTTTTTCATCCTCAATTGTTAAAAAGTATTCTTTTTACTCTGTTTTCATCACTTATACGCAACAATTTAGAACCAATCATTTTGCACCGTGGGTAAGGATGTTGCATAAGGTATCATTGGTTGTCAGTAAAGTGACTAAAAGTGGCATTGGTATGAAAAATAATTGGATCACAGTCAATATTGTTTCACTATATGCAAAGAATTTCTCAATCTAAACAAGCAACTGCTCAAGATTTAGCAATTTCTAGTTCAACTTCTGCTATGGCAAAGAGTAACTTTCCTACTCAGTGTATTTCTTCAACTGAAGATATAAAGATAGAACTTTCAACTTTAATCCAAGTGGGTTCAGATTTAATACGTGCTGTTTCTAAAGTCAAATGATATTCTCAGTTTTTCTGCTACAAACCATTG
The DNA here is from genome assembly GCA_035046665.1 of Euphysa ruthae. Classification (NCBI taxonomy): domain Eukaryota; kingdom Metazoa; phylum Cnidaria; class Hydrozoa; order Anthoathecata; family Corymorphidae; genus Euphysa; species Euphysa ruthae. Next base: position 21,891 of record JAUZNK010009916.1, read on the forward strand.
GAAACGACTACAACAGTCAAGTGGACCGCTCTTCCATACCCTAAGACTATGTTTTTTGTTCTTCGGGTTTTTCTACAAAGATAGTCAGAGCACTCAACAGTCCATTTCCAAATCTTTTTCCAATGTATGATCAAAAATTTTAGCAACAAAGGAATGATTCAGTAGTGTCTTTTTGTCTTTAGTGTCAAAATTTTCCTGATCAAGTAGATATTTGTGATTTTCAGGAACATAAGAAAGGAAAAAGTTGTTATCTTGTAGGTAAAGATATCACTCCTGTGAAAGCTATGACTATTCTTCCTGTAAGCTCAGGTAAATTTCATTTATATAACTGCTTCCATCCAAATTGAGCAAATTTCAATAGTTGAAGACCATATTCATAAATTGATTTTGATGGAAGTGAAACAAGCAAGATTCTACGCAATTTTGATGAAACTGCAGATAGTCCAAATACTGAACAGATGGGTTTTGTGTTGCCTTTTGTAGATAAACAGAATAATTTAAGGTTTAACGCTTGAAAAAATTGTTTTAGAAACACATGTTTATCTGAATTTTGATATCGCAGGTTTCAGATGTCAGGATGGCGCAGGTGGTCAAAAACTTGGATTGCCATCAAAGATTTTAAATAGAAACTGCAAAGCTACTTATGTACATTGTGTTTTCCACAGACTAAATCTTTGTGCTGTGAGTTTAGTTTCGGTTCAGTCTGTGTCAAATGCTATGAAGATTATAATGAAATCGTGATATTTTTTTAATTATTCGGATAATCGTAAAAAAAAAGTATTTGTAAAAAACATTCAAGAAAATATAAATTAATTAATATGTGTAGAACTCGGTGGGATGCTCGTATTGCTGGAGCGGATGTGTTCTTGCAGTTATTTGTCCCAAGCATTATACACTTGTACACAAGTTTTATACATTTGCAGATATGGGTCTAAATAACAACAAAATTATCAACAATGAAACGGCAACAAAGGCTTCCAACTTTTTGGCTACGTTAGGTTCCTTCTCCTTTGCTGGAAACTTTGTAATATTGAAAAAGATTCATGACTACACAAAAGAAAGACTTAGATCTAGGTAAGTGTCTAGCACTTAAAAAAACATTCCCAGGACCCTGATGGGCATCTGTAACAATATTGATCAATGTTGCACAAAATTGTACGATAGCTCTCTTTAAATTACTAGGAAATTGAAATTATCAGAACAAAAGCCGTGTCATATTGCTAGAACAAAATTTAGAGCTAATCAATCTTCAGGAAGCCAATCTGATTACTATAAGATAAGAAGACTTTTATCATACCAATCTATTTATTGAGACAATTGGAAACTTATAATAAGGATTTCTGGAAAATACAGCTTAGGGCTTTAGCGAACATTTGTCAAACCAATCTGCCCAGCTATATCCGTCTGGAATCATGGTCATTGGAAAATTAATGGGTCATTGGGAAAATTACACTTTAAAATAATCAAAGAAAATATGACAATAAGTGACATACTGAAGTCCATGGATGAGCAACCTTTCCAAATATGGAACGACCCAGAACGTCATAATCTGTATATTTGTACCTGTGTCCAAATTCATACCGTATCCATAATCGGAAAAAGCCAGATAGATTGCTTTGGGTTAAGCCCCTGAATCTCCTTCCCAGCGACACAAGACCTAAGAATAGCACCAGTCTGGTTGAGCAAGTATGTGGGTTTTTTTTTTTTTTTTTTTTTTTTTTTTTTTTTTATGTATACAACATTCAGATAACAAAAACATAAAATAAACTGAAAAATTATACATGATTTGCGAAGCAAATCCTTCGCTAGGCACCGAGATGATCTCGCGAAGGAGTTGCTTTACCTAAATTAAAAATTACTTAAAAGACAAATTACAAAAGAAAAATTCAGTACAGTTATTTTAGATAAGTAGAAGTGATGCGCGGAGAATGAGGGGTATTAATATAAAGGTCCATCAAAACGTTTAGTTTGAATTAGATAATCGATAAGAAGACAAATTATACCTTCATTTACTTCAAAATCAAGGTTTTCGGATCCATATAAGAAAGCATTGACTAAAAATTTAGAACTGTAAAGAAGAACTGAATGACCAAGATTATGGAGTTTATCAAATAGCGTGGTACGTTGTGTTAAGTATGTAGGGCAATGCAGTAGAAAAT
>JAUZNK010009927.1:4456-17386 GCA_035046665.1 Euphysa ruthae
ACTTACATACAATTAACGTTCCAAACAATGACTTACATACAATTAACGTTCCAAACAATGACTTACATACAATTAACGTTCCAAACAATGACTTACATACAATTAACAGTCCAAACAATGACTTACATAAAATTAACGTTCCAAACAATGACATAATACAATTAACAGTCCAAACAATGACTTACATACAATTAACGTTCCAAACAATGACTTACATACAATTAACAGTCCAAACAATGACGTACATACAATTAACGTTACAAACAATGACGTACATACAATTAACGTTCCAAACAATGACTTACATACAATTAACGTTCCAAACAATGACGTACATACAATTAACGTTCCATACAATGACGTACATACAATAAACGTTCCAAACAATGACGTACATACAATTAACGTTCCAAACAATGACGTATATACAATCAACGTTCCAAACAATGAGGTATATACAATTAACGTTCCAAACAAAGACGTACATACAATTAAAGTTCCAAACAATGACGTACATACAATTAACATTCCAAACAATGACGTACATACAATTAACGTTCCAAACAATGGCATGCATACAATTAACTTAATAAGCTGATGTTTTTCTATGAATTATTATTTTCCACCAAGAACTTTTTATTTGTTATTAGGAAAGATGATTATGAAAGATCTATTATTAAATGTTCAACTACAAATATACAAATATAACAATACCTCAAAACCTCCAACAATAAGCAAGGCATCAAAATGATGCTGTTTGAAACAATCACTAATTTCATCTATAACATTACCAGGAAGAGTTCTAAAATGGCAATCATATTTAACAATGCTTAATATTTATATTTTTTCAGCTCTTAAGCCTGGACCCATTAATTTTCTTAAAATAGTTGAAATTATAAAATATTTAGAAATAATAGTTTCTGTATTTATATCATAAAAAAATTTGCCAAAATCGGAATATTATTTCTGGAAAAATTTTTAAAATAAATTTCATATATTTCAGGACCTATAATAATCTGAAAAATCGCTTCCTAAAATGGGTTTAAAAAGCCATAAGTAAGTGTAGGAAAAGAAATAACCATATTTACTTCCAACAAGCAGTTTCATTAAAGGTACAAGTACGTTTTTGTAAACGAACACGTAACACGTAAAGCATGTAACAAGTATGTGCACACACGCATGCATGCACACACATACATACATACATATATACATACATACATATATAATTTTCGAAAGCCTGATCTCATAAGCAATAGATGACTGTACAGAAAATTAGTATACTTACATGTTGAAATTGCATATAGATTACGTAAAAAAGTCCTGTAAAGCAATAGAAATTGATTTGCATGTCATAATATCTCAGTTGAAATAGTAAAGCCAAGAAAATAAAGAAAAATCATACCTTGTGACACCAAGTATAGAGCCACCCATCTCAGCCCACTTATCTACTTCATTCCATGTCATACTGTGAACCTTTAGTAAATGAATTCATATAGTTTGTGATATAGAAGATTAGATTTTTCCTTATTTTTTTTTCTTATTTCCATGTAAATTTAGAGCAAGATGTCATTTAGCTATATAATATAAGTTATTACACAGAGGATTATTTGTAAAAAGTGAGATAAACGATTTTAATAACTCATGAAAAACAATTTTTTTTGAGTTATTCAAATAAATTTGAACTTACCTGATTCATTAACAAGCCATCGAAACCATCAGATATTCCAAGAACTGTATGACCAAGATGGAGAGCAGTACGGACATAAGCACGGACAACTGCGTTCATACCACCCGCAGGAGCGCCAACGTTAATCACTCCAAATTTGTATCCCTAAAGGTAGTATATAATAAGATAAATAAGGGTTAAAAAATCGATCTCAGCATAAAAAGCACGAAAAGGTGCTGAATTTTTGTTGTTTATATGCACGTTTATACGCACGTTTATATGCACGTTTATACGTATGTTTATACGTACGTTTACACAGACGTTTATACGTATGTTTATACGTACGTTTACACAGACGTTTATACGTACGTTTATACGTATGTTTTACTTTGTACAAAATGTACGTGTGTACGTTAAACACCTTACGCAATAAATAACTTAATAAAGCAAGAGTTATCAATTATCATTTATAAAAAAGTTCATTAAAAATTCATGAAGCATTCCTGTTCTCAATTTACAAAAAAAAAAAAAAAAAAAAAATCTTTGATCAAGAATAAAGTGGACCAAAATGAAGTATTTTTTCATTAAGAAGTTAAAGCTCAGCATCTAAGTCTGTAATGTATTTCATAAAAAGCAATCTGGTTAGAAATAAAGACCAATAATATTTTCTGACACTGCAAAAAATTTCACCATTTTCATGCGGTTTAAAAGAAAGCAATGAACAAACTTTGATGAAATTTTAGAAATATTGTTTTAAGGACAAAAATTTACCATGGTTCAGGTCTTGGGCCCCACAACATTTTCAAAATGGAAAAAATGCAAAAGCAATCAAAAAATTAACTTTTTGACTAAATTCATATTTTAAGGCCTGGTCAAGATTATGAACAAATTTTGATAGAACTTGAAAAATATTGTTTTTTTTATTTTAGGCCTAAAATGGTCTCGGGGATTACATTTTCAAAATGATCATAATACAAAAGTAGCCTTAAATAATATAAAAATTTAGAGGTGGTCACATGGCTCATGAGATTTCATTTTCAAAATTTTAAATAAAATTTAAATGATGAATGGTAAAATTTCAAGTGTTGTTTTTAAAATGTCTGTTTAATGATACATGTTTACGATTTTATTATGTCTGTTTAATGGCACATGTTTAGGATTTTATTATGTCTGTTTAATGACACATGTTTACGATTTTATTATGTCTGTTTAATGGCACATGTTTACGATTTTATTATGTCTGTTTAATGACACATGTTTACGGTTTTATTATGTGCCTGTAAAAAAAGAGCAATGCATTCAGTATAGAAAAAATTCCTGTGTAAAAAAATAAAAAAAAAAAAATACATCATTTGTTACACCCTGATGATACAATATTTTTTTTTGACCCTTTAATACAATATGAGGTCATTCACAATTTTTTGCAGCCCTGAGACAACAGTAAATTGCCAAGTTGATGAGACTAGTCTAAACCTTTACTGACACAGTCTAGTTCCTAAAAAAATACGAAAATGTCTGATGCATCCTGTAAACTTGGTATCTTCAATCAGCAGAAAAGATGTTATTTCACTGAAAGAAGGGCTTTTTAAAGTGTTATAAAAAAGAATAGCTTCACAGAGGATAACGATATTTATTTAAGACTGCTTGTTTATGATAGATTTTTATATAATTTTTTACATTTCTTATATAATTTAGTACGAGAAATCTTACCTCTTTTTTTATTGCAGGTGGCGTTATATTTTTGAGGGTTGAGAACATTTCCAAGCTAGTTTGAAAGGTTCTAAAAACAAACTTCATATAAATTAACTAGCTAGCATAAAGCGCTTATCTAAATCTTTATGGGAACACATTATAACCTCTAAATATAGTGGATTGGAGCCCGACAAGTATCTAAAAACAAAAACAAATAGGGAAAATAATTTCAGGGAGATGACAAAATGGGAGGTGGAAAAAAACATGATCTTATAGTAAGTATAGTGTTTTAACTAGCTATGGCTTATTTATTTAGAGTCAACTGACAATATCTTGCATATTTCATACATTCACATTCCCAAATTAAATACTAGAAAATAAGATTACAGAAAATTAATGGATGGAAATAAAATAAATGTTAAAATGGCAAAAAAATATTAGAATCAGACGAAAATAAATTTATAAAAATTACTTTCATTTCAGTACACAAGCTGATGCAGAAAAAAGATTTTGATTTACAGCTTTAGTCAACAAATAACTTATTTTGTATTTTATTGTGGGCTCAGAATTTAACACGAATTAAACTTAGCCTAAAACACAAAAAAAAAATCAAACATACTTTCCACGCAATTCAACTACTCTTTTGAAATCTTTTGCTTTATATGCCGCCTTGATAGCATTGCACTGAAAACAAAAAATTAAAATTAGATTTTACGTAATTCTAAATAAGAAACACACATTTATACTGAACCACTTAATTATAATGACAAAAAAACACCAGGTACAATAATTTGTTTTGAAAGTTCATAAATAGAAAAAGTTCTTCGTTAAAACTATTACTTCTTTAAAATAAATGAATAATATAAAAAAATATATTTTACAATTAAATTTTACGATTTAATAAACTTTCAGACCGTCTTAATTTAAAGAAAAATATTAATAATAATAATAATAATATTAATAATATTAATAATAATATGGGTATGAGACAGAAAATAAATGTGTTCTTTTATTTTAAATATGCCATGTCATGATATTACTTATTTATACACCAATATTTATACATGTATAAAAAGTACATCTTTTCTACTAGGTTTAAGTTTTGTAGATCTAAGTTGAAAAATTTTTTGAGGGTGAAAAGGAAAGACTTCAGTTGCAAAAACTAAAATTTTATGCCTAGAAACTAAATTTACTGGAGCATAAATCGTATTTCAGAAACTCCACAACAACAAACTATGGCTGGTACAATATTATACGATATACAACTACTGTTTGATACAATAACACTTAAAAAACAAAATTTTAAGTTATCTAACCCAATAATATGAGGATTTTTCTATACGTTCAAAAAGGTTAATTTTTAAAAAAATTGACAAAATTGAAAGGATTTGAATAATTCAAAACTAGCCATGATTGTAATAATGAACAATAATTATCTGTATAAATGTAAAAATTTCCAAGTTGCACAACACAAATACCTCAATCAGTTCTTGGTATGATAAATATAAAAACAGGCTTTAAGGTGGGGAGAGTCAGAGCATCCATTACATATACAGTTTGTGTGCCAACGTTGAGCTGGAGTACTGCATACTGCACAGTTTCTGTCCTCTTTGATGTAAACAACTGTTTATTTCCTCCTCTCTTGTTGCTGACACTATTGCTGACGTAGTTTGGACCTTTGCGCATACTTTTTCAATGATTAAACACTTTTTAAAACTTTCTAAAGAATTTTTTTTTTCCTGCAAGAATGCTAAATAAAGTAAAGTAAGTAAAGTAAAGTAAGGAATGTATGCATTTAGTTGGGTTACTTCAATTAACCAACTAAAGATTTTCTTTTACAGTTACCAGTTTACAGTTTTTCGATTCAAATTACGCATACATTCATCAATAAATTATAGTAGTGAATTAACTCTGGTTTTTCTGTGAATCCACCACGTCTTCGAGGAACATCAACAAAACTTTTTCTATTAGTATGAAGTGTTCCAGTAAAATAAAATTAATTGCATGATAAGTATGTAATAAGATTATGCGTAGTATAATACTTGTCAGAAAATACATGATGACCTTTACCTAGTGGTTGTAACAAATACTCAAAAATTTTTCCTGATTGATCAGTGTTTTTCATGTCAGGGTTGTAAAAAGTTTCTGAACCAAAGTATGTCAAGGCATTATAGGCTGTTACATTATACCCTGTTACACTATCACATAAATCAAATGCTTTTGTGATATTTGCTCAATTTATTTGGATTATATTGCTTATATTTCCACCTTCCTTTAAATTTAATGACCATTTCATCAATCAAAACTTCTAGGTATAAGTAGAAGGCCATCTGAAAATTGTGTACTAAATCGTCCATAAACGGTTCAATTTTATCCTTCGACCGTGCTTCAGTTGTAGGAGAAACATGAAGTATGGTATGGTGAATAGCTTCAAATTTTTCCAAGGAGTGCTGAAGTGAGCATCAGTAGACCAGTAATCTTTAATAGAGGGTTTCTTATCCAAGCATATGTCAATAAATATTGCAAGAAAATAGGTCAGGTCGTGCCTATTTATCAATGAAAGACATCTAGAGTTGTGAGGGTGAGAAAAATTTTCTCTTGTAATTTCAATTGTGCAAACTCATTGACCATATCTATCAATACAGCCTGAACTTCAAGGGTAAACAGCTGAGTGAAACGATCCAGGGGTGTTGAATGTTCATCAAAATCAGCCAAAACACCAGGCTGTTTGTTTGGGCAAAATCAAAAGTTGTGAGGTGTCTCATCGTCTATACTTTCATCAGTAACATCAAACGACTTATCAACAATATCCTCGCGTTTCTTTGAGGCAACTTTTCTTTTTTTTTTTTATATATAGGAGCAAGTCCAGTAGAAGAACCAAAGGCAGAGGGAGTGTTGACCACAGGAAAAGCGGTCTCAATTGTCCCTACTTCACATTCATATCTGCCTCAGACTCAAAGTTATCTGATTCATTTTCAGAACTATATTCAGAACTATATTCAACTATCATCATCCCAATTCACAACAAGTTCAGCTACTTCTAAAGTAGTGTATATCTTCCGAGAAGCTCTGTCAATAAATTTTTTATTTAATCTGTATTGAAATTAATCGAGATTTCAAAAAAACCAGACTTGATGTAAATAATTGCATAAATCAAGCCACAAAAAAAAAAAAAAGTCAAGTAGGTATAGAGCCGCTCTGAGCGGCTTATGGTCTCAGCAATAAAAATTCTAAAGCAGCTCTCAGCGGCTAATGGTAGGGAAAGAGTTAACATGCTCTTAACATGCTCCTAAAGTTATAGAACTTATGAAGTTCAGTTTTTCAGGGAAGGAGTTTTTGGCAAGTGGTCATATAAGATGAAAGTTTTCCTCTTTAGTAAATCATCATCATGTAAAAAAAAATTTTTTTTTTAATTTTTTTTAATTGGGGGTATTCAATTCCACCACTGAAAAAAATCATTTTTCAAAAATCCAAAATATTTTTTAATGCTTTTTATTCGTGACATCATTTTCCAAAATTTTAGATAAAATTTAAAAGCATACTTACTGAAAAAATCTATTACAGAGTGCTGATGGATTGTAAGATGGACAAAGGCTTAACCAAAAAAAAAAAAAAAAAAAAACAGCTGACTGGAAAATTACTTATAACTAGAGTATAGCAGGCTTAATAAGTAGTGTAAGCCCTTAACAGTTAACAAATAATAATATAAAATATAAATATTAAATCTTTTTCACTGAATTACCTCAGAAACACACTGATGAAGGGGTCTGGTAATGACTTGAGCACCATGTAAACACATGACCATTGGTTCAGATGCTGCAGTAGCTTCTATAACACATAATGCAGCTTCAGCACCTAATCGACTAGCCTATAAACAAACAACAGCAAATACACTCATGAAAAAAGCAATAATAGACACATCTCAAAAACATAATAGTATTTATTCCAAATTTAGCAAAGAGAGAGCACTTACAGATAACATGTTCCACAAAGAAAAATATTTGAAATTTTCTAATATGCTGGCAGTCAACAATATAGATCTACCCTTTAAAACAACAAAAAAAGAAGTCAAAAACATGTATAAGTTTTATATAAGGTTTTTTTCTTTTTCCTTTTTTTAATACTGAGTATAAAGAGTGATTGATACAACTGTTTTAACAGCATGTTTCATTAGTTATATTTTTATCTGGCATACCAGTTATTTATATACATTTTATAAAGTTTATAAGGAACATTATTGGAAGTTTTTGCATTTCAACATTCCATTCATTACTATGTTTTATATTTGTTTCAACTTGGAAGGTGTAATCTTGAGGATTGTTCACAGCACTTACACCATATATAATGATAATAACTTACTAATATCCTGTCAAATGCTGACGGTCTTCCACCACGCTGCACATGGCCGAGAACAGTTACTCGTGTATCAAATTTCAATTGGGTACTCAAAAGCTAAAAAAACAAGCATTTAGTGAAAAAAATTTAGTGACTAATGGACTCCTGGAAATTAATCTTTGACAATTTCTCTCTCATCCACAAAAAAAAAAAAAAATAAAAAAAAAAAAAACTTAAGAGATTTTTCAGCATGATCAAATTAATTTTTTAAGTAACTTCGAACGGTCCAGTAAAATTTTTTCTATGTTGAAATACACTATAATAAACAATTAAATAGTTATTTCTTTAAAATGTAAGACTTTTGATTAAAATTAATATGAAACCTAAACAAATTTATTGCAGAAACATATTCATTTTTACGTTATTTTTAATTTAATCATATTTATAGCAGTAAATACTTCTTTTTATCTTTTTTATTGATAATGTCCTTTAACTTCACGGAAAATTTAAGACTAGACTGACAGGCAGCCAAGGTAATGAACAAATGTTGAAAAAAAATCCAAAACATTGTTTTTAGACTATATTTATTTTTAACAAAAACTAGAAAGAAGACATGTGGTCAAAAGATTCCCTGCAAATTTTAATAACATCGTATCATTATAAAAAAAAAAAAAAAAATTTCTGGTTCAGCACATTCAAATCAGTGAGGGGAATAACTAAAATTACTAAACAATTTGTTGAGTAGTTCTCTTTCACTTCTTGCCAAGAAGCTTAAATTCAATATTTCCAGAAAAAGCAGTTTTTAGAAACGTAAACAAATATTTTCAAGAAAATACCTAAAAAACTCTAACAAAAACCTAATTAAAAAGCTCTACTTTCATATATATTCCCATCCTGTCTATTTTTATCATGATATCTTTTTCTAATAGCTCTTAACTTTTTGTATCGCTTTATTTTCTTTCCTCCACATTTTGTAACCAACAAATTTATCTTGGCTTGATCAATTTTTCTCATTGTTTTTGATGTAAAACCTCCCACAGACATTCCGGTTGAAGAAGTTACCTTCCTAATCCCACTTATACCATCATTAAAAGAAATAACTGCTGATGCAACAGCTACTTTCAAAGTAAATGAACCGACATAAACATACTTTGGACATCGTTTCCAAATTACCCCATTCAATGACTCATTCGCATTTTGTGTCTCACCGTCTAGACATCACCCAAGTAAAACCTCAGATCCAAGACCTGTATGCAAAAAGATTCCCTTCAATATTTTAGATACAAGAATATCCAATTTATTCTTATGTGTCTTTGCACCAGTCACTTGGTCACTTTGATACTCTTTGATAATTCTTGGTGTAGTGAAAAATAAGTGCCTAGTGATTTTTTCATGCCATAAAGATTTCCCTTGTACATAATAATATTTTAAAGTTTTCATTACTTTTTGTCACTCTTCCTTTACCAGTAAATTTTGTTACAACCACACAACTTTTTACACTTCCACATTTGTTTCCAAGTCAGCAGATTCAACTCTTTTCTGCACATGCCCAACACAGTCATTCTTTTTGAAAATGAGACCAGGACAAGGATCAGCTTTGATATCTTGATGAGATTTTAAGTCTCCATCTAATCTGTATTACAGATTCAACTTAAAGTTGAATATTGCAAGTATGCAGGACTTCATTAATACCTCAACATTCACACATTTTCTTTCACAAATTGCAGTGATGACACCATTCAATGAGGCATTTCCACGCTGCTTCCAGGTACAATCAATACTGATGGTAAAATACTCAATGAGATTATTAGGGTTATTGTTTGGTTTATCCGATGCTTCTTTCATTGACACTTTGGAAACTTTGAGAACGTTTTTGAAATAAGGATTTTGACATTGGTGGCAGCATATTCATAAGTGCGCAAAACCTTACCATCGTTTCATGACCTTTACCAATTTCACAGAAAGCAATTAATGACTTATAGTCAAGGGGTGATACAATTTAATTTGGGTGTCAGTATAAATTTTTACATCCATATTGGAACCTTTGGCTCTAACATCCTCCTGCTAAGGGTATGACAGTAATAATATATGGGTATATAGATTTAACATCAATGACTCTTAGAATTATGTTTTCTTGCAATAGTCATGTTATACTGAGGATATTTAAGCCTTTGGTCTAAAGCAGACTGTATAAAATCGGTTTTTTAAAAAAAAGGGTCGCTTAAAATACATGAATATTTAAAGAGACAAAAAATTTAAGTTGATCTCTCAAATATACCTTTCTAAATAAGATTATTATAAGATAATAGTTTAATTTTTTTTTTTCCCTTTTATTGTTAACAGTCCCACAGTTGCTATCACAACTAACATTTTAGATATTATAAGGTTGACAAAAATGTTGATATCTTTGGCTATCGCCAAAGTGATCTTCAATGATTATTACAACAGAAAACCGTAAAAAACACTGCTAAAAATAACTAATTTTTCATAAGTCTACCATTTATAATTTAAAAGCAGAAAATGAAGCCGAATGATTAATTTCATCTTTTATTGTAATAAATTTTCAACTGCTATACTTCATATTTATTGTAATAAATTTTCTACTTACTAAATATACTTCATATTTATACAATATATCACAATAATATCTAAAACATGAATTAATTGAAAACAACAAAATTAGGCAACAAAAAATTTTGAATACGCAAAAATAATCAAATTAAGGTTTTATAATTAAAATCATACAATATGTCAGTAAAAGCTAGTGTTTTTATAAAAATCATCAAATTCTGGGACCAAATCTGATTCTTTTCAGGAGCCTAGATATGAAGCTGAAGATTTTTCTCACAACCTCATTATAACCATATTTTTTTTTTTTTAATGTAATTTTTGAGACAAATTTCTGCCATTTAGAAAAAATTTATTAACAAAAATCGCAAAACGACAATACATAACAAAATTTTTTTATAGTAAGTGAAAAAATCAGAACATGGAGAAAATATGAGAAAATTTGAAAATGTTTTCTGAACGAAAATTGATTAGAGGCAGGGTCAAAAATTTATTTAAATAGTTTATATGCCAAGATGATCAAAAATAATACCTTCTAACATTACATAAAAATTACTTTCTTGATAAACATGTTTTTTAGATCGAAATTGATCTTTCAAAATTCCTTAAAATAACAAAATAACATACAAATACAAATATCTTATTATATCAAATTTCAAAAGAATCAAAATTGATCTTTTTAAGGGTCTGGACACCAAGAACAAGCAATTTCAAGGGATTGCCATAATTGTTACATTTTATGGTCCTCCAAATTCACACAAAATTAAAAAGCGGATAACAAGAAAGTTTTTAACAAAATAAAAAAAAAGAAAACTATATTTGCACAAAATCAGGCTCATCAAAAAAAAAAAATAAAATTTTTTTTTGTTTTTTTTTTTTTTTTTTTGAAAAAAAAAACTGTTGCTTTTGCATTCTAAATGATACTAAAGCTTCAGGTAAAATTTCAGGGAAAAAAGAATGAACTAGTTTGGAGAAAAACAGTGAATGGATGGATAGACAAGCATGGGTTTCTGACATATTCTGACAGGCTCCTCAAAATAAAAAAAATATCCTTTGCAATTTTGAAGAGAATTCAAAAATATTGCTTGCAGATTTAAAATTACCACACTTGGGCCCTGTAAACCAAAAAAAAAAAAAAAAAAAAATGAAAGACTAACAAAAAGTAATGAACTGATTGAAAGAAAATTTTTAAAAGTGTCATTTTAAGCCAAATTTGACACCTTTCAGGCTTGTGCCTGGGGAATGGGATTTTTCGGCTAGTGGCTATATTGAGTAAAAGAAGCACTTCTAAGTTCCTTTTACTTCATGCAAAATTTTTTAAAAAAGAAACTGATGTTAATAAAATGTCTAAAATTTTTAGGTGTAAAATGAAAATGCTTTGAGCCTTGGGGAGTAACATTTGCAAAAGGGCCAACACGCCCTGTTTTTTGTTAGAAAAAATATTATCCAGAATTTCTGCATGTTCAAGTATTACTTTATGTGAAAAGCTAAAAAACACAGATTTTTGTGGTGCTCAGATCATAAATTCGGACTAGCAAACAAGAATTTTTGGCAGGAGGCCATCAGGTCAAAGAATTCCCCCTGTAGTCTTTCTTAAATTTTACGTAAAACTTCAAAAAAATTAAAAAAAAAGAATAAAAGATGTTGATTTTAAGCCCAAAATGTGCACATTTGAATTCAATACAAAATGAATAATTAAGGTTTTGGAAAAAAAATGGCAAATGGACAGAAATACATGGTTAGTTTCATAGAAACCTACCTAACACACCAATCGACTCCACACCACCAAACTCACTCATCTACGCCATGCCGCCCAACCACTTATCCACCCACTTACCCACAAAAAATAGTATGAATTATTGGATTACCTGTGAAGAAATGGTTATATTTTTCATTGGGTAAGAAATCAATTATTTAATTCATTTAAACATATAACATAATGCATACATGAATGTGACATGACTAACCTCTTTTAGTTGATTGGCTGTAATTGGATTACCATGAATGTCTTGAGCTCCTTCTGATAAAATGAGAATACTTACACGTCTACCTTGAGAACGAATCTAAAAAAATATGAAGCGTAAATTCCCAAAGGTTGAGCAAAAATAAAGGTAAATGACCAGAATAGGGATCAGGGATGTTTTTATAATAATAGGGATTTTCTTTATATCATATCTTTTCATGATGGCCAGTCAAATATAACAAAAAAATTAAAGGGCAAGCCTATCAATGAATATTTTGCACGTACGCACTGTACCGCATAAACAGGATATATTTTTTGAAATTTACATATGCGATGGACTGCGTACCCAAACACTTTATGTACGCTGTACCCTATTTACCTTCTGTGGCTCAAAAGAAGGCAAACTTTGAAATATCTGATATATTGTAGGCATCAGATCTATAATGAAATATGGTATTATCTTGTTAAAGGCCTATATGATTTTAAATACGGCAAATTAAAATAACATTTTGATCCAAAGATCATGGCTGCTAAGCTAAAAAAAAAAATTTTTTTCGAAAAATATTCAATCTGACCATGCTGTTACTGTTTAATTTTATTTTACCAATGTAACTATTTTACTGACTAATGTAACTATTTTACTGACTAATGTAACTATTTTACTGACTAATGTAACTATTTTACTGACTAATGTAACTATTTT
>JAUZNK010009938.1:0-24041 GCA_035046665.1 Euphysa ruthae
AAGAATTCTTCAGCTTATTTTGGAACAAACCATGTATAGTAATATTACCATTGTAACCATGGTGATATAATTAATTTATATTGATTTCCGAAATTGTTTTGTTGTGGTGCACATAGTATATAATTACCTATCTATAGTTAGTTTCTAAAATATTTTCTTGTGGAACAGATAAACACTGATAATATATCGACCACCATAATAACATGACTGTTTTTGAGTGTTTTTTTTCCTATGTATAAATAAATAGCCTGCTTGATGGGTAACCTATGGGCTTCTATGTTTGTCTATAAGTTCCTTTCAAGCGTGCGCTTGAAGATTACCATCAGGTCACTTTGCCACTTTCTATTAAAAAATCGAGTCAGAAAGGCAAGGAAATGCTCTAAAACATCATTATTTATATAAAATATTAAGTATGCAAAGCTGTGAGATAATTCATTAAGCTTTCAAGAAATTTTGACTAGAAAAATCGAAGAACTCAAATATATAATGTAAATATATAAATATATAAAATATATAATGATTTAAAAAAAATTGTTTTAATCGCGAAATATTTTCAACGCAAATCTGTCCCAGTAAAAAACGACTGAAAACTTTTACAAGTGGTTGTAAAATCTGTGAAAGACGCGAGTCCATCACGGAAATGAACTACGACTGTGTATGACAGATTATGAGACTGCCGATCTTATTATCTTATTCAAAGTGACGCCTTTAGATAATGAATTGGATACTTTTGGTAACTTCTACCATATCAAAATGAAATAACTAGTAAACAAATATTAGAAATCGAAAGTTTTGAATAGAAGGTAATTGATATGTTGGTATTTGATTTTAAGTGATTGACATACGATATTTCGAGTGTTATTTTAGGCATGATTATTGATGGAGAAAAATCCCCAATAGAATAATATATTTTCTCTTTATGACATAAGTCCTATAGAAAAGGATTTATCTAAAGACAAAAATTTTCAAAAAATTTTTTGTTACTGATGATTAACACAAGCTGAATACATACTCCGCTTTTAATTTTATGGTTTTTTAAGATTACCCGTTGGTCAGAAAGAAAAGTGAGTGGCGACAATCATTATTATCGGACCGATGAAAAAAAATATTTCTCTCGCTTTCCACTAACAAATAAATAATAATAGCTTTAATATGATAATAATAATACTAATATGTAAATACAACATCATTTGAGATTTATCTCGCAACATATACATGCTCAACTCCTAGCAAGAGTATCAGCTTCGAACCTAGCATAGGACAGCATGTTTCGACCTCATTGTGGTCTCATCAGCCATGCCTAAGGTTGAAGTTGATTGCGAGTCTTGTTGGAATTAAGCTGACGTCTCGCAATTCGTATCACTTGTGGCAACGAACTTTCGGAGAAGAGCATTCTCGAATAATAATAATAATAACTTTAATATGAATAACCTATAAATTTTTATGTTCAGAAAGTATTATATTTACAGAAAATTATTATTGTGAAGTTTATCATCCAAAACCACCATTTGTACACTGGTGTATTTTTACACCGGTGTATTATACACGGTGTATTTTTCTTATAAAATACACCCTAAACTCCTTATTTTTTTCAAAAGTAAAAAATTTGGTGACTTTCTACCAACTTTTTGTTGACTAATTTATCATGGGCTTTGGTGTTCTGCACAAATGTTAGCTGCTGGTAAAAATTGTCGCTCTTAATGCTAAAAATTAATTTTCCCAAAAAAACTGCAAGGTCCAATGTTGATAATTAGTGATGTCTGATTTCAATGAAATCTTGTTTCACAAGAAATTAATGTTCATCTCTACACGTAAAATGCTGCAAATGTTGCAAGGAAAATAAAACTAAAAAAAAAAATCTGAATTAAAAAAAAAAAAAAAATAGAAGTAAGCAAACCTCGTTTATTCAAAGAGTCCAATTTTTCTTAAATAAGTATATTTGAACGGGTACGGTACACAACATTCAAACGTACATGAATTTATTTTTTCCAGACGAATTTTCTCCAGTTAATATTTTTCTAAGCCATAAAACATATAGTGTATGTCATGTGGCATGGATTACAAAAGTCAATACATGTCTACATGATGTCCATGACTTTGAAATCCAATTACCTTTCAGATACCCTCGGATTAAATACGACTTCCTCTTTCCCATTCGTTTGCTAATCTGTTATACAATATCTCAATTACCCGACTACAATTTGATTTCATATAAATTTACTGTTGCAAATAAATACAAGTGTAATTTACAATGAGCAAGATAATTTGTGAGAGAGAATTTTATTTACTATTATTCTGAAATATTTTTAATGATTTATTTAGAAGCTGCAATTTGGATTTTTCAGAAATTAAAGGAACATTTGATCATAATTGAATTATAGAAGAAAATACGTAATCAAATATCGCGAGTAATCAAAAGCACTACGTTTATGTGTCAGTAATAAGTTTATGTGTTAGTTTCTATTTAGTTCGGAATTATCGATAATTACGTGTAAAATACAAAGAACGGTTAAACAGTGAGCATTCAGGAAGAAAAAAATGTGTAGTCTTTAGATTAGATTATATTATATATCGAATTTTTTTTTAATTTCTGTGAGTTTCATTATATACATGCCATGCAATACACTTTTTGGGTCCAAACACCTTTGGGTGTCAAGGGGTTTGATTAGATCTTATGTGGTTTCAGAATTCTACATTTTTTGAAATTTAAATAGCTCTTTTGTTTATAACAGAAAAAGCGACCATAAATTGCTTCATACCGCATTTGAGCATATCAGTCTATTCAGATAGAAAATGATGAATATTTTGTACAGCATAGAAAATTTTAAAACGTGTTATTCTTTCTCTAAAGTAGATGCGCTTTCAAATTAAACTAACTGGGTGGGTGGTATATCTGTGAGTTTCCTAATTAGTTGATCAGGTGCATCGATTTTGTCATTTTCTTTTCATAATTGTATTTTACAGATGTTTCTAACTATTTTTAGGCGGATTTCATTTAAAAATATATATATATATATAAATATATATAGATTATAAATATAGATTTCAATTTTTGAACTGCTCTTTACACCTCCTTTTGTATATTATTATCGATCTATCAACTATATCAATATTTTTTTAATCTAACAACTATATCTCAGTTGTTCTTAATATACGTGTTAAACATTTCGATAGAGTATTCTCCTAAATTCAATTCAAGAGGGTTTAACTTTCCGCAAAAAAGACACGTTTTATATCAAAAGTTATAATAATAAAACAAAAAAGAACAAAATATGATCATTAACTCAGTTAAACTCTCCACAAAGAAAACAGTGTTTGATAGTGTTTCTCATTCTTTATTTCTATACATTGCAATAAAGTGATGATATTCTTTATCAAGGCGTTCATATTAAATCAGTCTCAATTAATAACATTCTGCGAGAGAAAAACAAAATGTTTTAAATAACTTGTGTCGTTTTATTATGTTCTTATTTTCATAGATTTTCCTGAATTAAATTGAATAACAATGCATCCCATTTATCTATCCCGACCTTTTCTTAGCCCACACTAAATCAGCTGTTACTAAACATTATGCACATGCGCAGTGCAAACACCACGAGGTATATCTTTCTCTAATTTATTTAAATGATAGATCGATATCAACAGACCGGGTATTATCTAAGGGATAAGAATAGCAGTTATAGCTCTAACATTTTATAGATAACGGATGTCTATACAGTTTAACGACTTAATTCTTATATCGTCAAATCCATATAAGTCACTTTTTAAATGAAATTTGTCGAATTTAGAAAATTAACATCTAATGGTATTGCAACTTCTATGTCAACGACAACCATGTTCCACGTTGGGCTCATTGTTCTCACAACATTTGATTTAATGATCTCGCTTTCTAGTGCTGAAGAAACTACTGCAAGTTTTTCTGGAGAAAGCTACATATACTATAAGTTAGACAAAAAGGTCGATACAAATCGAGATAAAGTTACATTGATGTTTAAAACGACAGAAGCTTTTGGGGTGCTGATGTACAGTTGTGGACGTCGGCAGGGTGATTTTTTAATGCTAGAGCTGAAAAGAGGGAAATTGGTGTAAGTATTTTTGTGTAATTTCCTAGTTTTATTATTATATATTTTTTTTTATGATACGCTTTTAAAATTCTTAAAGAATTTCTTCATTAAAGCATATATCTTGGTATCATTTTTCGTAGGCGTCATGGAATGAAAATCAGAGAGTCAAAGTAATTGCGCGTACCTGGTGTTTGTATTGTTATTAGTGGTCAGATTGTTGTGTTAATGGCCAAATTAGAGCTTGTGTATTCTGAATGTTTTAGCATAATTAGTTTAGTTCCAACCATTTTTTAATAGATAAAACTAAGAAATAGAAAAAAACCAAGTTCTTGATCTGTGCTTGTCATACCTCTTTCAAATAAATAGTTCTCATAAAACTACCGATAATATGCATCAGTTTATCAGCCGTAAACCGTAAATTTTAGAGAATTATAGAGCTTTATTAAAGTAAGCCATTTTTAAGTTGATCAAACAAAACCTGTTCCAAAATTCTAGATTCATTTTCTTTCTATAAAGAATTTATTTTTGTGGTTTAATTATACATAAAGTCAGGATAGATTATTTTTGTGGTTTCAGATAACAAAATATATAAGAAATCCTTTTTCAAAGATATTGGAAGAGCATCATAGAAAACAAATGAAAAAGACATTACCAAGAACGAAACACTCCGATATATCTAAACTAAATGTATAAGCCTAAAACCATCGGCCTAAAAATTGTACTCTGTTTAATCTTTCGTCGATTATGATCGACTTTCATTACTTACTCACTTGGCTAGCTTTAAGTTGAATAGTTTATTTTCTTCGCTAGTTACGATTAGATTGGCTTTAATTAATCATTTTATTTTTCTGACTAACTCAGCAAAACTGTTGTCGTTTTTTCAGAATGCATGTTGTTATTAGATAAATTCCCTGTTAAAAATCTTTTTATATCCGTGGAGATTCAATCACGTAGGTGTATATATTACTAGACCTTCTTATGACCTACGATGTAGATATTACTAGACCTTCTTATAACCTATAATTTAGATATTACTAGACCTACTTATGACCTATGATGCAGATATTACTATTTATATATCAAAAATTTTGACGAAAATAGTGACAACACAGCTTTTTAGACAATCTTCGCCAAAATGTTTATTTTTATGTCTAAGGCCTTGATATTGAATAACGTGGTCATTTGTGAGTAATTTCTATTTTAGTAAATCTTGGAAAATTACAACATTCATAAAGTTATTGAATGTACATTTCTTAAAACAATACCTTAATTCACGCATCTCATCATCAAGTGGCATTGACACGTGATATGCTACTGATATAATTATTAATTAAATGTCTATGTTGTAAAATTAGCAAACCTCCCTTCAAAAAAACTAGAATCAATAAAACAAGATTTAGATTTAACAAAATAAATATAAAATAATACATTCTAATTAATCTCCCTTATCTTTTTGTGAAATTAGAAATATAAGCTATTTAGCTAGAGAATTCAAATAAGACAGAACAACATAATTACAGAATTTTAATTTCTTTTGGAGCCTCACTATCCATCTTCTTAAATTAAATTCTGTTGGATTTACAACGTTTATAATAAACGTCGTCAATTTAACTAGAGATATACAACACGTCAGTAACACAGATGTTCTCTTCATAGCACGCAACTATTGGTGTAACACCCTTTTAAAATAAGCTTTCCTTATTAGATAATATCATAAATAATGTACTAAAAATGTTACGTACGCAGACTATCTTCATAGTAAATGTAAATGTAAAATTTCTTTTGAATGCAATTTCCTGACCTTAATAGGCGTGTGGAGGGATAAATGAAAAATCTTAAAATCAAAAGATAATATTAAAACATTATTGCTGATTTTTATGTTCGTTTTGCATACCCCTAGATGAAAAAAAAATTAACTATCTTCAGATGTCTCTAGATCTTTAGGGTTTATAAATTTTGAGATGAAGTATTAGTTTCTTATAAAAGCAGAAGCTTTAAGGTATAGCCATCGTCACATTACCAACAATAACTTTTATGGTTCACTTTAATGAAATAGCTGAGCTTTTGCGTTTTTTGACTGTTACAAAGTTTTGGCAGAATCTCATTTTAATGAAAAAATTATACGTGAATGTATCCGTAGTTACCAAAGTTTTTTAAAAAACATTGAGAGTTACAGTTAAAATCTCATTTTTTGTGATATTATACACTGCGAGAATAACTTCCCCATTGACGTTGATTATTAGCGCCGTTTGGTTTTGCTTTCTTGCTTTTTAAAGATTTTCATCCTTCTTTATCGTAGGGTTTATTTTATATAACTTAGAAAAAAAATTCCTGTACAATCGCCTTACTAACCAAAAACTTTAATTATTTATGAGCAACCACAATAAGTGATAGTAAATAATACAGATCTCGATTTATCTAGTGAAGCTATACAACCTAAAGTTCTTTTATCAACAAAGAAAAATCCATTTTATGTTTGATTACTGGGATATATTTCCTTTCTTCTTTTCTAGCTCATATTATTATATTCTTTTATTAGCCCACCCAATGGTTTGACGCCACTTTATTGCCAAACGCCAAACAAAATAGTTGCATTCATAAAAAGTAAAATAATTACGTTAAAGTGTCAATACCTTACATTCTGTTTTAATACAATCGGTAAAAAAAACTGAAAATTAATTCCGATAAATTGGAAATAAATATGGATGAATGTTTGAGTAATGTCATTTTTTGAGAAGAAGCTACATGTTATCATTCCTTTTGAAGAATCAAAAGGGATGAAGATCCCAATGATTATAAAATGAGGTATCGGTAGATAAAAAGAGTTCCATGAAATAAATCTCACAAAGATTTTCGAGACTTAAACAAAGTGGGGAAGTTTAAAACAGCCATTATATTCTTTCTAGCCGCACCACCAACGCTAATTTCAAAAAAAAAAAAAAAAAAAAAACGCTTTTAACAGTAATAATTTTTCCATCATGTTCTTATGTAATTAACAAAAAGATCATAACTTAATTTATGAACAGTTCATTAAGCTTCATTTGGTACACTTGTGGCACACAATAACTTGTGGTACACAATAATTTGTGGTACACAATAATTTGTGGCACACAATAACTTATCTTAATTGCCGTCCTGTTGAGAAATATTTTGAATTAGGAACCCGTGGTGAGGACAGATAATCATCGCCTAAAACCGAAATTAGATAGCTAAATTATAACTTTACCACGAATACATACTGTTGTGATTCGATCTTAACGTCTTATCAAATACGGTTTCGTAATTAGGCAACTTAGCTTGGTGTGTTACTTTTTATCTATCTTTTTACCTTTCGAAAGGGAATAAAAAAAATTGCAAATATTGACTATGTATTATAATAAACGTTGCTTGTTTTTATTTTATAAAGTTATTAATTTTTTTTTTTTTTTTTTTTCACTAGCTAAGTAAAAAAAAAATAACAAGTGGGTAACCTTTTGAGGAGCATCAAGTGCGCCTAAAATATGTAGGAACAAACAAGATTTTATAGAAATTACCACGCTTCGAAAAATATGTTCTTGAAAAATATTTACATTTAAAACTATTGAAAAAAAAATTTTTACACGTGGGTTCGATTTTCTTTTAAATATGTTTGAACTATCTTTTTAAGCACAACAGCTATGTTTATAAAAAGGTTCGTAATCCTCAAAAACCTAAGCAACACATTTTAAGCGCCGTTTACTTTTTTGTTTAACTATAAAAAAATTTATGTTACTACATTCGAATTTGGAAATTTTTGAATTTGAAACTTAGAGTAATTGAAACAGTGCAAAGATTTATCCTTCCTTAAACGCTACAGAAATGAAAAATGAAATGAATATAGCCTCGGACAACAAATTTTATTCATGAGAAGATATCTTTTATACCTGTATTTAAGAAATTGCATAGATTCTTTCTTAATAAATTTACAAAGTTTTTCCAATGAAATATACAAAGTGTGCCAAAACGTGTTTACCTTGGTTTAATCATAGCTCTCGAAATAGTTTTGATTTACAAGGAATAAAAACAACGAAGTGTCATGATAAGTTCATATAAAAGCGCACTATACTCCTTATAACGATAAACAAAAAACGTGCCCTTTGCATATTTTAACGATAAACACGCACGTAATCCTTATGACAATATTGCTCAATTTTTGGGCGAAAAGCATAATTTGTGACCGCTATAATTTTTGTGATGATAATCAGACAGTATTAAAAATTCAAGGTTTTCTTGATTCAAATGACTGGCATTCTTTTCCTACCCTAAAATGTATCCTATCCAAAAATGTGTCCTATCCTATAAGAGGTAATGACATATAAGTTTTAGCATATTTGAAAACTGATATCATTTGCACTAAAAGAAAAATCCTTATATATTTTTTTTAAATTAAGTGAAATGATTATTTCCCTTGAAATCGATACCAGCTGCGAAGTAATTAATACATAGGTGGATTTGATTATTAGGTCTATATAGGATTTATACGCTTCACCGTTTTACAACACCACTCTTTGTGTCTCTTTTATTTTATGACTCGTGAATGAATTGAAAAATTAACTTATTAAAATTAGTTGTCTATGAAATATAAAAGGGCGGTTAAAAACCCTATAACACTGTGCATGTATAAAAAACATTGTATTGAATTATAGAAATTATAGAGAAGCGAAAACAAATAGTAATCCTCCTACTTTACCAATCTAAATTTGCTCAAGGTACAAAATTTGGTTTAGATGTAATTTAACAAGATTTACTCTTTTCCATTTTTTTTTTTTTTTTGATTCGACAGAAATTCATATTACACCCGGTATTACACCCGGTTTTACACCCGGTATAATTAATTTTCGGAAAATGATTTGTGAAATTTTTAGGTTTACAAATTTACTCTAGAATTCGTCAGTCAGTTATTTTTTATAAACTTGCTTCTACAGTCTAAAAAATGTATCACTCTCAACGTATGTCTGAGAAAAAGTGATTCTATTGTCTAAATACAACTTATGTTTGAAAAAGCATTTTAGCTACTTTTTTTTTACTTCATTTTTATTAAAGAATGTAAAATTAGGAAAAAAGTCGTAAATATGAAATTGTAGTTAGAAATTTAAATTTAAAGTTAAAGTGCCAAAAAAAATAAAATAATAAATAATAGTGAAAATTTATAATTTCTTTGAAAGTCATTTACATACGCGAAAACACCACGTTTGCTTCGAAAGTTAGGAAAAGATGATTTAGAAAAAAATACCGTCTTAAGCTCTCATTGACCGGAATTTATTTAAAATATTTTCAGTGCGAAATCTTTCAGATCGATGTCTGAAAAAATTTTAACTGCTTGGTAAGACTGATAAAAAGTTTTGTTGAAGTTTACCATTATGTTCTAACAAATTTTTATGATTTTAGCAAAAAAGAAGAAACATCAAATTTTCTGGTAAATTTGATGCTGAAATTAGTATGGTTTGAAAATAAATTAAAAAGGATTTCATAATACATTCATTTTCATGTAATTGTACTCTTGAACTAAACGAATTTTCAGTGATTTCTTATTTCATTTTTTTTAGGTATACTGGAAATTTCGGATCTATGTACCAACAGTCAGGCATTCATTCACTAGCATCTAATAAACAATACAATGATAATAAATGGCATCGAGTTTCGTTGTCTCGAGAAAATGGAACTCTCGTTTACTTAACCGTAGAAGTCGAGAAAAAATCACACAAATCACCTTCTGAATTCGAACAACTGAACATCGAAGATTTATATATAGGTGGTGTTGGTGAAAATGAACGGAATGATACCTCGTGTTATCCAGCAATAAAAACAACAGTGAATTTCATTGGGTGTCTAGCAAACTTGCATTTTAATAGCATGTACCTTTTATACGGAGCAAAGGAAAAATTTTCAGATAAATTTAAAACGTTTGGGAAAGAGTTGACCTACTCTTGTATTGAGAAGAAGGAAGACGTATTTGGATTTCATACAATACATTCTCAATTAATAGTTCAGCGTCAGATACTTCATACGAATGAACTGAGCTTTGGAATTGAATTTCGGACATTTGAACCGAACGGGCATATAGCTACACACAAATGTGTAGAAGGAGAGATTGAGATGCGGTTGATCAGTGGTAAATTACAGGTTGTCATTTCCTTTCTAGGAATCACTGCTCCTACAGCTGTCATTATTGATTCCGAAACGAATTTAAATAATGGAGACTGGCACTACACAGAATTAAAAGTTCAAAGAAAAGAAGAAAGGGTCATTTTAAAAGTTGATAAAAAAACATCTATTCGCATATTGAAAGGATATTTGGCATCCGGTAGTAGCTACGGCATTGGAAAATTTATGGGTTCTATAACATTTGGTGGAAATTCTCAAGAAATTCCAGGACTACTATCTTGCTTCCGAAAGTTAAAAGTTGATAATGAAATTATCACTTTTGACTCAGTAAAAATAAAAGAAAATGATGGAGTTATAAATTTCTGTAAAATTAAGGACTTGTGCTTTCCAAATCCATGCAAGCGGGGTGTGTGCTCCCAAGAATTGGAAAGATATACATGCAAATGTGACGGTACTGATTATACTGGACCCAGATGTGAGCAATGTAAATACAAAAAAACATGCGATGAATTAAAACGAGGTGGCATTATTAAAAATGGGTACTATAAGCTATGTTCAAAAAATGAAAGAGTTTTTACAGCTTATTGTGACATGGCTACAGGAGAAACAGTCATAGAACATAAACTACATAATCGTACAAAAATTAATGCCGTTCAAATTGACTACAACTCAAACACGTATTTTCATAACGTCGAATATGTATCTAAACCAGAGAATATTCTCGATCTACTTACCGTTAGTACATCGTGTAAACAGTACATTCGGTTCGATTGCTTTAAATCAAAACTACTGAACAGATTTCACGGGAAGCCATACGAAGATTATGTTGGTGTACGCTGGGTATCACGGGAGAGCGAGCCTCAAGAGTACTGGGGTGGCTCAAATGCCGAAAGGAAAGCGTGTCGCTGTGGAATGGATGGATCTTGCGCGGAAGGACTTGACGGTATGTTATTGTTTTTATTATTACAAATTTTTTTCTCCTACTTTGCCAGAGGAGTTTTGCAATTGTAAAACAAATATTTCTATCAAAGTTTTCCATCAAAATTTCAAATTCTACAAATTTTCCCCTCCTTACTTGGTATTGTTGATATTTAAAGACAATATGAAAAAAAGGAAATTTCCCATCATGCATTATGTATGCTTATGTATGATTATGGACATGCTTTTTCATCTCAAGTATATATGAAATTTACCGGATTCACTCTCTTTAAGAAGCTTTCGGTGTATAAATATATGTGAAAAATACTTTTATTAGAGATAATGGAAACTTCGCAGCACTAATTTTCACCCTAATATACCGGAAAACTGTGTATACCAGAAAGCTACCTTATATTCCGGAAATAACCTTATATGCCGGAAATTAAAGAAAAAAGGGGTATATTAACAAGAAGTTTTTATAAAATAATTTGAAACTTTATAGGAAAAAAAGAATGCAATTGCGACGTCGCTGATGCTAGGTGGCGTTATGATGATGGATTTTTAACGGAGAAGTCGGTGCTGCCTGTTACCCAGATTCAGGTGTATGCAGAAAAAGACATGAATACCTTGTCTCGTTTTAGCCTCGGATATCTGAGGTGTTCTGGGACGATATACATCCCTACAGAGCCTCCGAAAACACTGGAGTTGACATCAACACTTGAAGTGCTTTACAGCGTAATGACAACAATGAACAGTTCAAACAATATTTCCATTGTTAAACCACCGATTATTTCCAGTGTAACCAAAATCAACATTGATTCGTTATTTTCAAAACCTTGGTTAATAACAATAGTCTGTATTGGAGTTGTACTCTGTTTATTGTTAGTATTTTTGATGTTCGTATTATACCGCCAGCACGTAGGAGACTTATTCTACAAGTGTATGTACGGACGACATAATGCTAAACCAGTCATAGAGATAGAAGATTATAATCGTTATTCTACAGCGACTGAGAACCAATCGGATTGGGACATTCATAACTTATCAACCACTTTCCCAACGAGTACACCAGCGCCATCTTATGGTCCTACAGATGATGAACAGAGCACCATTGATATGCGGTGTAGAACACTAGAGGACGTTAGAACAAAAAAACAAAGGTTGAAAGGGCTGAACACTTGGGGTAGTCACACAGCATCGGCGCCGACTGTAATGGGATCACTCGGCAGTCTACAGTACACAAACGAAAATGTAGAATCGGAGAAAAAAATTGAAAATGAAATAAAATTATCTGACTCAAAAAGCAGGTTTGGATCCTCTGACACGGCTTTCAGTACTACAGCAACTGACGGAGAAGCAGATTCAGTGATGGAATCTGAATACAGTGAAACCTCTAACAAAAGCTCTCTGAAAGAATCTGAACATAGTTTAGAAAAATTGAATAAAGAAAAACGATACAATGATGTGAAAAAACCAAGCGCAGAAAAATCAAAACGAATTCTTAATAACTATTTCCATATACCTCGCTTGATGCATCACACTCAGACTGTGTATAATGATCAATTGAAGACATACGTTCCAGTGATGCCTTTGCCAATTAATAGTCGCAATCATCATCAACCTGTCATGTACGCACATCCGATGGACCCACATGTTCAATATGCAACCCGCTGCCAACTAACAAACCAACCTTCGAAACACAGAGCTGCAATGCTTTCGGAAACATATAAAAAACATAATCAACATCCAACTATAGAAGAAAAATGCGAGGATACAACTGACTCCGAACACGACGAGGTTTTATGTTATTATGACAATCCAAGAAATTCCGACGGATTTTATGATGGAAATCAACCTGATCAAGAGGCATCACCGTCATCCGAAACCCGATTACTGTTTGATGATGATGACATGCGTGATGAACAAGAAAGACAGGCTGACGAACAAATTAAACTCTTAAAAAAGAAAGTCATAAAAAAAGCTACCTCGATTGATGAATGTTTTTAAATTTTGTCATAGTGATTTAAAAACGAAAATTTTGTCAAAAACAACATTTGTTGAAGATAAACCATGTTTGTTGGAGATATGCCGTGTTTGTTGGAGATATACCGCGTTTGTTGGAGACATACTGCGTTTGTTGGAGATATACCGTGGTCTCAACTGATATTCGAAAAAGACTGTTTAAAACTTTATAATTATTAAAACATTATAATTGTGAAAATCTACAAAACGTAGAAATAAAGCCACAAAATTTTAAATTTACCATTTAGAAATATTTTAGATATTTATTTATTTAGTAATAGCTTAATAACTAACTTAATTTGCTCTCAGAAATTTGAATTTTCACATACGAGGTAATCAAAACAAGGTATTCGTTACCATTTTTCAATGTAACGTTATTAAATTATATTGGACTTAGTTTATAACTGTTTTCATAACCAGTTTTTGCAAATAATCGAGAAATTACGCGATTTTAAGATTATGACGAAAGCGTATAATTTTCTATTGAATTTCTCAAGGCACCCGATACCAAAACTCGCTATAAAAAATAGTTAAACTGACAATAAACCAGTTTTTATTATTCTGTTTTTCTTTTTTTTTTGTTCACCAGAACAACTTTTTTATTCAATGTGGAATTTTTCAAATCAAATTTACACTGCGCTTAAGTCTTATATCTTATAATTTGATCACTGGGGTGGGAAGTATACATTAATAAATATACTATAAACTGAATTCAAGGATGAGTATTCTAAGAGAAACCATTTGTTACCTAAAGGAGTTTCTTTTCTAGACGAAGGTTGGTAGTGCTACATTATTATTTATTGTATATAAGAATTTAACTTCGGTATATATATTTAAAATGATATACATTAGATATTTTTATATTACATGTAAATATATTATTAACAGAACATTATTAATCTTAGAAGATAATTTTTGTTTACATTGTCCCAAGGTTTTAATATTTGGTAATTTTTGCATTCAGAATGCAGTTTAGAAAGTTTTCTCCTTCTATATTATGGGGAGGATTAAGAAAAAATGAGCTCAGCAAAGTCCATATAATATAAACCATATTGCTTTAAACATGTGTTGTGATTAAGAAGCAAAATCTGCGAGAATCAAATAAGCTTAGGGAACTCTATAGATTTATTGATGTTTTAAACGCCATCGATGTGAATGGTTTATTATTATCAATCGAAAATATATCTCAAAGAATTAAAGTTTAAAAAAGTAATTTAAACACTATTGCTATCATTGTTAGTATTAAATATTATTAGTCCAGTAAAAATGTAGTTTGAAGTTGAATAATTGCAAACTTTTGTTTTTCAATATTATTACAAAGTCCATAATGTCCTTATAGACGACATTCTAAAAATCCCCATTAAAAAGCCACTAGGAAAGTGTAAATCTTAACTTTTGCCTGATCGCATACTGGGTATGCCCGGGCAAAATACATTTCTAAAAAAATGATTAAAAAGCATAACTGTCTGAGAAAATAAAAACAAAAGCTTGAAAATAAAAAGAGTTTTTTTTTACGAATATCAATAAAAAATAAATTTCTGTATCTGTTTTTAAAGGTTAACATTTTGACTTTCACTTTCGCTTTCTTCGTTAGTCACTATATTTGATCAAATCTATCATTTGAAAATAACCATGAAGAATTGACCAAAATTTTGTTATGTACAAA
This sequence comes from Euphysa ruthae, assembly GCA_035046665.1. Classification (NCBI taxonomy): domain Eukaryota; kingdom Metazoa; phylum Cnidaria; class Hydrozoa; order Anthoathecata; family Corymorphidae; genus Euphysa; species Euphysa ruthae. Next base: position 14,794 of record JAUZNK010009938.1, read on the forward strand.
TTTAGTAAATGCTTTTGTTTTACTAATACCATTTAATGATAATATTGTATCACATCCTGTAAAGCTATGCATGGAAAATAAAAATTTATTTATATATCCATTCCTAAAAGGTATATGCCGTGAGTGGTGTTAGTTTTTTCATAACGATTTCGCATTGTTGTTAGATTCTCATTAGATTCAACCCTCAGGATTTGTTTCGTTTTTAACAAGATCTCCATATAAGCATATGTTTCACCTAGAAGAATCTTATTACCGACACACCATAAAAGATTCGTTGGCGTGTTAAATGTTCCTTGTAGCAGAATAATACCCTGTATGTTCAAGTCTTGGGATTCATTAATTATTCCTGGTGATTTCCAAAACAATGACTCATCGAACGTAACGATACCAGATTTTCTTATTTTAAATGCGAGATCCGATAGATATTTCCGTGTTGAGAAGATAGACCACATGTCACTAGGTGGCATATCAGTTGTAGGTAAGAATACTACTTGATTTATTTGTAAATTTCATCAGTGGAATCATTAATTTGTCTGATAAACCCTGACCAGCCAGGTACAGAATTGGGAGGTTTTATTGATGTTTCCATAGATACTCAATATAGAATTGTTGAAGCTATGCAATGCTCAATTTTGAGAATTATATTTCTAATGTATTGTTTATCTTTGGTTTATCACTTATCATGATAATGTCATCGGCTACAGACAAAATTTTCTCATTACTTATATTTCGTCTTGTTATAGCATAATTTCCAAAATTGCAATCATGCAATCATAGCCATGCCATCAAAAGTAGTTTTTCTGGATTTAAACTGGTGATACATTTGTACTCCTAATCCAATCTGCAGTGCTACAATAACTGTAAGAGGTCTGAGGCTTTGTATAATAGATTGGCAGATGGAGTTCATTTTTATGGAATTTCTCAACAGTTTGTTCATAAATATTTTAAGACTAGAAGGTAAGAACTGTTCAGAACTTTTATGTGGCAAGTTATTAATTTGTGGATACGTATATGTTTAGCTAAAGCAATGAACTTTGACATCACTATACATTAATTTAGCCACTGTTTCAATAATGTTGTTTAGGCTGCTCGTGGAATTCTCTCGAGATACTAGATGCTTTATAACAGTCTTACGATTAAGAGTAGTAACGTAAAAACTGAATTCAACAATCACTTGCAGGACTTTTAAAGAATTTTTTCAAAATTATACTGAATTGATATGTCATGGTAAACTCATAAAAAAGTCTTATTTAAGGGGTGCACGGTCAGTTGCTCATCAACATCTGATAATTGCTCACCGTCATTTGCTCACACCTAACAGACATTTGCTCACCGACATTTGCTCACCCGATACTTGCTTACCTCTCAAATATTAACTTCGACAATTGCTCATCCGACATTTGCTCACCAATCATCTTTTGTATTGGTTTTTTACACACTCAAATGGTTTTGAAAAGCCTTTTGTAACAAATAATTTTTTAAAAAAATAAGCTGTTATTTTGCTTTCATCTTGGTCTTCGCTTGTAGCTGAAAATTTTGCACACCTACAGTCTCAAACAAGTTCGCGAAATACGATGTGCTATATACTTAAACCCAAACAATCTCAGAGAGCCTTTACTAACAACTTTTTCTTACTATTTGTTATATATTATTGAAAAATAGCTTTAAACACTGCGTCTTTCTTCGGTTACGGTTGGTTTTGAAATGGCTATGCATAATTGCCTCCATCACACATCCGGACCACGCCTTGTCATTAATGGTTGCTTTTACCATCTTTGTCAGAGTACTTGGCGACACACACAGCAACTAGGGTTGACAATAATTTATGAAGGAAGTGATGAAGTAAAAAAAATTGTTGGTATGATAGATGGATTAGCATTTCTTCCACTTAATCAAATGCAGACTGGAGTTTTGACTATTCGTAATTATATGCAACAAGTGAACCAAGCATTAGAACATCTACTGGATTAATTTTTACAAACATGCGTTGGCGTTTGGATAATTTACGACAATAATCAACTAATTTTCCGTGCACCATTGTTTACTGGAATGTTTATCAGATAACTCTTAATGGTGGTTCAAGAACGAACAACGTTTGCGAAGGATTGAACAATTCTTTCAGATTTTTAGTGGGTCAACTAATCCCCCATTTTACAAATTCGTTGAAACATTGCAAAAAGACAATGCTCTTGTACGCACCCGCCTGACACAGAGTCGAGACGGCGTACGTTTTCGACCATCAACTAAGCAAAAGTACGTTTTTTAACAACGTAAACTCCAACAGATTGCGCGTGACTGCCAACAAGGTAGATACGTTGACCATATTTACCAATATCTGGAAAGGGTTTCTGATGTGATTCGATTCTGACTGCATATATATATATCAAGTTTTAACAATCAATTGTCTTATTTATTTCTCGGCTTTCCATTTTATTTTGAATACATATGCTGTGTTTGTATTCTAGTAGATGGCATGGCAGTCTTTATAAAAAAATAATTTAAAATAAGTTATAGAGTATGCATACATAGAGACTTTTCAAAAAAAAATGGTGAGTAAATATCGTGGTAAGCAACTTTCTGGTGGGCAATTGTCGGTGAGCAACTGTCGAGGTGGGCAACTGTCGTTTGAGCAATTTTCAGGTGAGAAACTGTTAGTATGAGCAATTGTCAGTGGGCAATCGTCGTTGAGAAAGTGTCATGGTGAGCAATTGACGGGTGAGCAAATGCCATGGAACCCCTTAAAGTCGAATGATGCAAAGATACAGAAAATGTTAAGCAAGGATGCTTTAGGAAAGTAGACCCTTTCCAAAACCATTTTTTAAGCAACATATTTATAGTTGCAAATGAGGATGGGGAACCGTCCAGTTATAGATCTGAAATGTCTAAACAAATTTGTGGAATATCAACATTTGCACTTCTTCAAAGAAATTTTGTTCCAAGGAGATTTTATGTGCAAACTGGATCACAAGGATGCCTATTCTTGCATTCCATTAAATCAGAAATCCAGGAAATATGTCAGATTTCACTGGGCAATTTCCTTCTACGAGCTTCTCTGCTTTTATTTTGGCCTAGGTCCAGATTCGTGGACTTTTACGAAACTAATTTTCTAACTCATTAACTAAGTTTCTGTATAGGAATGGAGGAGTGAGTCTGGTCCTCAGTTATGTTAAACCACACAAAGAGATTTCAGTTACTATGGTATCTCGGTCGGTTAAAAGTATTATGGATAGAGCTGGTGTAGATAGAGCATTGTTTAAAGCCTGCACTACACAGTCGGCTTCTAAGGTTTATTCCACAGGATCTTTAAGTGACATCTTAGTAGGAGAAAACTGGTCCAATGATAGAACATTTAAAACATTTTGCAAGGGATGAATCTCAGAAATTTGTTAGAAAACTACCAAAATTCAATGTTAGGTAATTTATAGGGATTATACTATAGCTTTGAACAATCAGTATTAAGATCAGAGTGAGATTTTATGAGATAAAATTCACGAATTATGAATTACGAAGTGAACTTTGAATTTTATGAGCAAAATTGAACGAAAAATCTAATAATCCTTCGCACACCGACCCAAAAAGTACAATTAGATTCAATGATTTATTATCTCTTTCGTTTTTAGGTTCCAGTTGAAGACATTAACTGGTGGTTTTTATATAAACAAATTACATGCTGAGATAAGAAAGTGGAGAAATTTTTGTATGTGCTTTGAAAAGCTGTAGGTTATGACAAATCAGTATTAGATCTTTCCTTCAATTCAGCTCACAAAAATGGCATTACATTTCGGGCGCTTCACATCCTAGTGTAATTCGTGAATTAATATGTCAGATTTTTTTTTTTTTTAAACTTAAATATAAATACTACATGGATTATAATGTAACATCTCAACTCTGTACCACGCGTTCTCTATGTTTTTTTTTTATGAATCATAAAGGGTCAAAAAATTGTCTTCGTAAAATATTTTTGCAGAAGGAGAGTACACACCACTGGCGGTTACCAAGGTTCTTTTATACTACCCAAACATAAGAAACTATGTATGATCAGGTAAAATGCACTGTGGTTTTACTTGGCGTGGCTAACTTCAATCAAAATATTTTTTTCGACATCCTCTCTCTCAACTCAGATTTCATTTCTTCTACTTCGTCCTCTATGATATTTTCTATGAAATTTTCTATGAAATTTGATTCATCAACTTTCAGAACAAGGTTTCCATTTCGCATGTCCAAACCACCAATTTGTTATGGATTTTTTTTTTGTTTTTTACTTTTACTATGCTTTTGTGTGTTATGTATAACGGGACCACAATGGAAATACTGCTGTGACAAATTTGTTGTTCTTTGCTGTCTATTATCTTGTCTTGTAATTTTCATAGCATATGTATTTGTTTGCGGCAGAATAAATACTTAGTTACTATAGTTAATTCATCAGAATTTTTTTCTTCACAAACACTACGACAAAGTTTGTAACAGTCGTTAACTCAAGTTTTTCCGAAAAAAAGACTGTAGCGTCGGTTTAGACTAAAAATGATACAAATACAATTGTTGTATTATTAGATATTTCAGAACAATACCTGTAGTCTGTGCGCATAGACACTTCAGTTAGCAAAGTGCATTGATTTTTGCAGGTGGCTCACCAAACAAAGTTGCTAAAAATTATTGTCTGGCCAACCACTACGAACATGCAAGTTAATCATTTGCTGAAATTTGGGAAATCAGGCTGAAGATCTTTCTTTTGTCAATCTGCAAAGTTTAAATTGTGATAAATACATTTGCATTTACGATTCCGTTACGTCCACGTAGAGGCATTTTGAAGAAGGAAGTAAAAATCACAGGAAAAATTAACATATTTCAACAAAAAACAGAGCATGAAAAATAAACGTAATTTCTAGAAACGGCCAATGTTATATTTAAGGATCAACCATGGAAAAAAGCAGTAGTTCAATAACGAAATGTTGAGAAAACCAGTTAATGAGAGCCGAACAGGAAAGTTTTAAAAATTTTGTATTTTGGATAAATTGCAGTGTGATGTGTGATGCTAGTTGATAATTTCTTGTTGTTCACAATTTAACAAGTTGATTCCTGCCTAGAAGCAGTCTATCGTTGTAAGCCCACTGTCAGGTGATCATTTTTGACTAAATTATGCCCAGAATATGGACTTTGGATAAAAAAAACATGATAATTAGGACACAGACTTACTTGAACATAAAGATAATATGATTGCCCTTCCATTAAAACCTTAATCATTGCCAGGTGATCATTATTGACCAAATTATGCTCAAAATAGTGATTTTTTTATCAAAATACCAACCATGGTAATTTGGGCTCAAATGAAAGAGAGAGAAAAAACAAATCCAAGATTGTCTTGCTCCATTTTAAAAACAGTACCACTATATAATAATATTTCGTGAAAATAAATTATTAAAGATGATTTGCGGATCAGAGCTTAAACGAAGATTTGCATAAAAGAATGTACACTTATTCTTTGATATTAGGGGTTTCTGCGCTATTAGTGACTTTCTAAACAATGGTATTAGTAAAAAGTATTTAAACCAGGGGGCAGCTATCTTTGTTTTTACAGTTATAAGTTTTTTTGTTGATGTGAGTTGAGGATAGATTTCATGCTTGGCATGCAACTGTAGCCTATTTTATATTTTATCACCTTTTGGAAAATGTATGTCTAATAAATTGAGAAAATATTTCCCAACCTTTGCCTTTAAGTTTTTTGCTATAAGGTGGATTGAACCAAATTTCATCCACACTTTATCGTTATTAAATAGTAAAGATTTTCCAGCGTGAAGTATGTTTTTTTATTTCATCGCTTTTTTATATTTACTTGTTTGGAAGCGAAGTTCAATGCGTTATTTAGCAAGCTTTTGGTGATAAACGGATGAAAGTCCTTAATGTCAAATATGATACCCTTGTAGTGTTGTTTTTATTTATTTTTTTAAAAACGCTTTCGGCTTTTCCATTGATTGAATACAAAACTTTTGATAAATTTGAATTGATATCATCTAGCTTGTTTAAAAAGTTTTCTTTGTGATCTTCCAAAATAAAGAAACAATTGCTTTCTCCATTCATTACCATTCCGTTTTGCTGATCTTTTAGAATATATTTTCCTTAATTGTTAATTTTATCATTTATTTTTTCTGTTATTTTCTTATACTTGGATGTTGTAGCGTTAGCAAGCAATTTTTAAAATTAATGGAGAAGTTTTGTCTAATGTTTTCTATTGGGTCAGTCTATGTCAAAAAAAAAAAAAAAAAAAAAAATTTAAGATTTTCAAGTTTTTTTTCAAGTTCAAGTATTTTAGAGCGGGTTAAGTTAGCTAAATTCCAGAAATTTTAATTCCAGACATTTAAACTTTTGATATTTTTTCTTCCATTAGCACAGTACTTGCACCACGAATCATCATTACGAGGACACATTTCGTGCTGCAGCACATCCAAGTTTGCCTCCAAACGGCGATACAATACTGCACCGATAGGTTTCTTTAATAGATAAATCGTTTTACCGTTAGTTATAGATAGCAATGCCATATTATATTTTTTATTTACTCACTTGTGAGTCTTTTTATTGCTTTAGCCTCATCATTATTTCTACCTTCTTGCGAATTTTTAAACGCTCGTAACCTGTTTCTAACTCGTTTTTGCACATGGCCGTCACGTTCAAGCTTTTTTACTGGTACATCTTATGTCTCGTCGGCAAAAATGGCATAATACGATGGAGATACGCCAAGATATTCAGTATACCGCAAGTATGTCGATAGTTTCGTTCTAAAAGATGATGGGTTTAAAACATTTGTGTCATTTGCTGTTGGCGGTATGAGTCATTCTCATATTATGAACATGAAAATATTGGCATGTACCGAGACTATGGTTGTTTTCGAAAATAAAAGTAGCACTTAATTCGAAAGTATTAAAAAAGATTTGTAAAAGGTTTACCGGGATAGTGGGCTTTTCATCACTACCCAATGCAATATAAGCGTTGTTGACTATCCAGATGTAACAATAAATTTGAATAATTTATCGTATCGACCCTATCACAAACCAAAAACTGAAATTAATTATGTCCGTAAGGAATCTAATCAATCATATAATTATCAACTTATACAAAATGTTCAGTCAAGCACGATCAATTGATACTGTTCAGAAAAGTGTTGAGTCATACTCAACCATGTCAAACTTCGATGCATAATTGGTGCAAACACTAAGACTCGCTACAGTTGTCAGTTGGACAAGTTGCATCTCTTCATTTTCCCACCTTAGCATCCCTTACAACTTCTACTCCATATTCGTTAGTGAAATAAATATTTTTTATTTAAATAAATGGGTTTAGTGTTGATGCTGTATTCGATAGCGGAAGTACAGAGAGTTTTACCCACCAATGTCTTGCCAAAGCCTACTCACTTCAAGTTAAACCAAAGTCGAGTCAAGCATCTATGGCAATCATTATCACACCAAATCAAAAGATGTTGTTTAGTAGATCTTGTAGTAAAAAAAGTGAATCCGTTTCCAATCAATTAGCATTCTCAATAATCTGTATGTGGATATTATTTTTGGACTTAATTTTCAGACTCGGCACAAAAATGTAGTATTTAATTACGAAGCAGTCAAATTATCCAAATTTTGAAGATTACTAAAAACGGAAGTATATTATACAAAAAAAGTAAAGATAATTTTTATAAATTTGGTTTTAATTTGATAACTCGTATTGGTACCAAGGAAGGTGTTCATGGCTTTATTATTTTACTAGTATGAACCATTAATATGTCGGATCATCGATGTATCGGACCATCGATATGCCGGACCATCGATAACTATCCCATAAGAAGCACTAACTCCCCACCTTCTTTGTATAGTGGTTTCCCCTGAATCTTGCTTTTTTTAAAGCTTTTTCTTCTTGGCATTTTAGTTTATATTAACTAAAACTAAAACTAACAACATAAAACAGCAATCTAAAAGAAAAAGCATGAGCAAAAACACGTGAAAAATATAAATAGCATAGCCAACAACTTCTCAAACAACTAGGGTTGCCATCGTTAATATTGAACGATTTATTTTGGATTACGTAATGTTAAAGAAGCCTAGTAAAAACTAAATATAAATATTAAAGCCGGTCTTACATGTTCCAATTTTTATGATAAAATTTGTAGTATACAATTATTTGGAATGTGTAAGTTACACAAATTGGACTCATATTGTGTACTACAAGTCGTATCATCCAACTTATAAAAAATAGGACAGGTTCCATCTCGACTAACTTGTATGACAGGAATTAACCAAACATATTACGAGTTCGTCATGCTCAAAGTAATGGAAAGAAAAAACAAGATTAATGAATGAACATCTAGTTCTTTAAATTTTTAAATGTTTGTCGACAGTTTTCGTAATTTTGCGCAGCATTATGATTTTCTCTTGAAAACTTTCCAGGACATTGTAATTTTTCATTTGTCGAACTCTGGCAACATATACACAATTTCCAACCAAAATCAGGTTTTTTTAATAAAACTCCGTCATCTTCAGTAAATCTTCTTTTTGGCATTTTTATGATCAAAAGCTAAAAAAAAAAAAAAAAGAAGTATATGAAAACTCAAACGAAAACAGCACCTACATATACAACAACTCCACAATCAATACAAAAATGAAAAGGTTAGAAACAACTGGAATAAATTTAATAAAGTTAAAAGGGTCTTTATATAAATATGCACAAGTTTTGTACACAAAATTTGCTAAATTTGTCTTTATTCAATTAGTAAAGAAAACACAAAAGATGATGTGTTACATCTTTTTAAAGTTGTAATGATTAATTAATTATTTTGAAAAATGGTCTCTCTTTTGAATATTTATCGATAGCACCATTAAAAATACTATTGTTTTACCTTTTGAAATGCGTAATACGTTATGTTTTAGGAAATATCAGCTTAAATTGTTTGTTTAACTCATTTTTTTACAAAGGTTACGCTATAATTACCATAAGGAAAAAAAAATGTTAGAATAGGTAACATTTGGAAAATGTTCGTAGATTTTAAACGATGAATTTTCAGATATAAGTCATTTATTAAAGTTTTTTCTGCTTTAAATATTCTTTCTAATGGTATAACACATGACTAATTTTGGTGACATTGAGTTTTTGCACTGTCAGCAGTTTTAACGGTCCGAAAATTATACAGAAAATGAACAACCGGAGTGAATTTTGAATTAATACCATCTAATGATCAACCTCACCAAATTTCATGCTTTTATTATGGTACA
>JAUZNK010009949.1:0-24041 GCA_035046665.1 Euphysa ruthae
TAGTAGTAGTAGTAGTAGTAGTAGTAGTAGTAGTAGTAGTAGTAGTAGTAGTAGTAGTAGTATAGTTTGATTTAAAATCTATCCAAAAGCTCAATAATATTTATGATAAAACTTCAAATGCACAATCTATAGAAATTAGAATTATCTAAAACCTTATGCTCATACTTTACAATGTTGAATACTTTAATTGAAAATAATAAAAAATAATAGTATAATAATAAAATAATAATAAAAGTATAAACATTCCATCATTTTGCTGATGACACTAATTTTCTGTTGCTTAATGCAAATGTAATTTCTTTAAATGTGGACAAGACTCAGTTTATTTTATTTTCGGTAACTTGGAATGCAATAAACAATGAAATCAAAATCAAAATAAATGGTAAAAGTCTTTATCCTTATAAATTTGTAAAGTACCTTGGTATATTGATAGATTGTAAGCTATCATGGAAGCCTCAAATAGATGAACTTAGAAAAAATTTAAATAGATTTAATACTGTGCTATGTAAAGTACGTCACTCTGTAACTAAACCTCTCTAAAATATATATATCATTCTGTGTTCTTTTCTCATCTAAGTGGTGCTGCTGTCAATATTATAAACACAATTATTATTTATTGTTATTTCTGTATTACTTATTCTTTATTTATATCAAATATAATTATATATATATACAGAAGATTTATCACTTGACATCTTACTGCTTATAAACGCTTCTAAATATTTCATAAAACTGAGGCTTTTACTTAAATACATGGTGTTAGTAAACGCTTTTAGTTACTACGTAAATATGTGGTTTACAATTGACAAAATGGCATATAATGAACAACATGGTGCTTATAAGTTCTTTTAGTTGTCAATTAATACTGTGGATTCCTCTTAAATACAAAACTTGCTTGACAATATTACACATATAACTTGTTGTTGTTATTTTGTGAAATTCTCACTTAAAACAACGAGCATAAAACAGTGCTTAGCTGTGGCATAAAACCATGGATTTCAGTTAAAAACTAGGGCCTTGTAAATTCTTCTATATGTGAGTAAAACTGACACTTCACTTAAAAACATGGCGCATCTAAACAATTTTAGTTATCGCAAATACTGTGGCTTCTACCTCTAATTCTACCTACTTCTATCATCATCATCATCATCATCATCACCATCATAATCACCATCATAATTGTCATCATTTTCAACTTTTTTGATCTTATAGAATACGAAAAAAGGAATTAGAACCGGGAAGATGCTGATAAATAGTATTTATTTCTAAAGGTAATGAAGATATGAATTTTGAATGTATAAATATATATATTTGTTAAAAAAAAACAAAAAAAAAAAAAAATCAAAAAAAGAAGAAAATATTTAGAAATAAACATATTATTGACAAGGGCAAAGTTGACTCCAATTAGAGGTAATATCATCAGCATAATTAGCATGGACTGCACCAAAGAGGTATTTAATGTCAGCTAAGATGGCATCTTGCTTAAGTAGTACAGTGTCAACGTTGAATGCTTTCATCTGAAATTGTATAAAAACTAAAATTAGCGTAAAAACAAATTTTTTTTTGACTACACAAATTTTTAGAATATAGTTCTAAAAGAAAACTTAATTGTTTTTTTTTTTAGAAAACAGAAAATACACAAAACTTTTTATTTATTTATTTAAATAAATTATTAAATTCAAATAAATTATTTCTTCTCGATATCCAAAAATTCTAGTTGGGAATCCTTCTTCTGGTGTGCGAAAATGAAAAAGCTGGCCAGCCAGTAAAGGCCCAAGGTAAAAAATATGAAGTTTAAGCCATAAACCTTTATTCTGCTTTAACTTAAATAGGGTTTTCTTGTGCTAAGGAGGACTGATTCCTCGGCATGCGGCTCAGAGGTAGGTCACACGCTTTACATGTGCTAAACCTCAGGTTCGAGCCCTGCCGTGTGTGGTCATCTCTTACTAAGTTCGACTTTCTCTCGCCGTTATGGTAAATAAAATAATTTTAAAAAAAATATGATTATAAAATGAGTTTCAAACAAGGGTGAAAATTCTTTCAGCTTTTTTTATTGGGTTGTAAATGAGTTTTCTTAAAATGACTGCATTCAAAAGCTTCATTTATTATTTGTTTCAGGCCACCCCGAGTTGAAAAAGCCCCGGCTATTCTAAAAACCGAAATATTAACTCTATTAAACACCTTAATTTAATTTCACACACAGCTGATTAACTCCGATTGACTCAAGGCAGTACTGAAACTGTTATGTGGCTATAGGCAACTGCATGGATATTATGAAAAAATTATTATACATTGGTAATTTAACAAAAATATTTTCAGCCTGTGGCTTGAACAATAATTCACTTCCATGGTAAATAAAATATTTTGGTAAAAGGCTGGAAATTTCAACTTGTTTTTAAGCTAAAATTTTGGCTCAAAACAAAAAAAAAAAAAAAAAGCGGTTAAAACATGATTGCAACTTAAATTCTGCAGAGTTTCGGAATGTCAGTAGGCTTAGTATTTTTTTAATTTTAAACCGGTGTCAAAATTCACCATTATAATTCCAGTTCTTCACTTCAGGAAGCCGTAATGATTTGGTCTTTAAATTATACATTCGATTTGAGACTTTTACCTTTTTAAAGTACAAAATTTCCTCCAGGATTAATTCCTTCAAAATTTTCTAGTGGTGGCCCACATTCCTTGAGGTGGTTTTCAACGACTCTTAGTTAAATTTTGTTAAACCATTTTTAGTAATAACTGCATATTTTAGCAGTATCCAAATTCTTAAATATCGTTTATGCATAAAATATACATCTGAAATTGATAACCTGCTGTAGATTTTTTCATCCTGAAATTCCAACATGCTTGAAACGAGTTGTGATTATTACGTAAATTATTGTGGTAGTTCCTATATTATTTTTCACGAAGGAAAAATGTTCACAATTTCAGATGACCTAATGAAGAGTCTATAAATTTTAAGTATTCTTACCATTCGAGCATCTTGCTTTCGAAATTCATTTTCGTTTAGCTCGTATTTGAACTGGGATTTACATTTGTAATTCTCGCTTTTTTTAGAAGTTTCTTCAGGGATTTTGGGCATAGCTGTAAAGCTACTACTTTCATGAATATTTTCAAAAGTTGTCACCAAATGAAAAATTGTTCTGGTCTTATAGTAGGCACCAGGTAAGTAGACCACATCTAAGGGAAACCGTTGTCCTGGTAGCAGTTTGATGTCCTTTGGAACCGGTGTCAATGGTCTTCCCATGCTGTGGTCTACTAAAATGTTTTCTTTTCTCCCCAAGTATGTAAATGGGTAGTTTCATCTAAAAGCGTAAATTAAGTTACCTTAAAAACAATGAATAATGTAGAATAAAACATAATGTATAAGCCGAAAGCCGCTGAAATTCCAGGTGCAATGCAAGGTCCAATTTGTGCAAAAGACAAATAAATCCAAAAAAATGCTGGATTCCTGCAGCATTACGTTTTTCAAACTCACCGCGTTCTATGTAAAAATAGTTACTATATTTGCCTAAAATATATTAGATATATCTTTCATATGCAAGAATATTTTTACTACATCCAAACTGTCATATAAAATTTGAATATAGCAGAGCTTAGTATCGCGCTATAACTTGCAGTACCCTGTTAAATATCGAGGTTGTTCGTAAATATTATCTTAAAACTATTTTTATGCACGAAAACCGAAATAGCTGACCATGGTGGTGACGACTGTTACCAGTTAATACCACCACCAATTGACAGTGGCTATGTTGGTATGGGTAGATCAATCTCGACAGGTTCAGATCATATTGATGAAATCTATAAATGCCAGAGAAGGCGAAGTCATTCAGCAAAGAAGATATCAAAAAGTCCTGACGTTGTTTGGCAGTACGTCAAACCGGATGATGTAGATTCAGACGATGAGAAAGAATTGGATTTTCATATTGCTGGTAGGAATAATTCTTATTTGATGATAAATTTATCTCTACTAAATTGTAATTGATAATTCTCTGTATTCGTGAGTAAAAGTAATATATTGATTTTTGCACACTAAAAGTGAGGATGACTGTTGTTACATTGCACCATTGCAGTAACAAAAATTACGGGAAAATATCCCTGTTTTTTTACGCACGAAAACCTCCTGTTCTTTTACACGTGTAGAAAGAATTTCAATTGCTATAATACATCATGACCGTAACTAAACTGATAACAGAAATATCAAAGGTTTCTTTGTTTTGCTGTGACGCGTCATTAACGCAACATGATAAAGCATATAGCAAATAATTTCTAAACATTGACAGGTTGTATATTTTAAATTAAGATGACTTTCTATCGACAAAAGCTATCATATTCTAATGAGAAAATAAAATAAAATACATCACTAGGTTTGAAAGTGTTTAAATGTTCTAGTGATTGGGATTCATTATACGTCAGTGTTAAAGTAAGATTTTTCTTTTTGTGCAAGAAAATGGAAAATTCTTGAGTAAAAAAAGATGTTTTTATAGTGTACAGGGGTTATCTCTACTTTTGGAGCATTAGAATCAAAAAAGTATCTCAACCTAGTGGTTATGCTGCAACAAACGTAAATATTATAAGTATATAGATTTTTTTATTATCATACCCATGTCTTGAAATGAAGTTTAAAACTCAAGTAACATAATTTTTTGGGCTTAATGAGACTACAATCACCGCGCCTCTGCTCTACAAGTTAATATTGAGATAACGGCATACCCAGAACAGTTACTCTTTGCATGGGGCTTAAAATCATTCAAGCACTCTCCTAAAAATAATGACTCTAAACTATTTTGATCTCCAATCTTCTCCAAGTATCTAATACTAGTTTGAACAATTTTTCAAAATTTCCTCAGATCGTTGCAGTCATTTTGGTTAAATTTATTTATCGATAAATCTGACAAGTAAAATTTTAAAAACACCCTATAACGATATCATTTTATAATATTTTGAAAAACCTATTTAACGAAACAGAGATGTTTTTAAAAATTACTAGAAAATGAAAAACTCAATATCTAAGTGACTAATTTCAAGATGGGATTTAAAACACGCGCACTGTACTAACTGATAGATAAGAGCAGACAAACACTAATAAGTGAGGATATTGGTTTTCCATTTACAAAGTGAGAACTTAAAAGTACACATATATTGATTTAAAACTCGCAAATAATACGGGAGTGCCTATTTCGCGATTCACGATTCACGATCCGTCAATTGACTTAAAACCTTGGCTTTCTGAACCAAAATAGATCAGGGTGAATTCAACTTATACCACGGTTAACCATATAAATCAAGAACTTTTTGTGAAGCAACGAAAACCAATATAAAGGATTGCTGTTAAGAATAGAAACAGTACAAGGTAGAGTGAGGGTGTTAAAAATCTGATAAAAAATCTGGCGTACAGGGACTCTTGAAATTTATCACTGAACCGAAGCAATGCTAGAACGAGTGGAAATTCCAGTGCTAGGATCGACTCAGTGGGCACAAAGCTAAGAAAATCCCACCCTTGTGGACCTGTGTTATTTTTTACTTGTGCAGACTTTTTTGAGAAGCACATATTTTAATTTCTATTGCATTAAAACGTGAAGGAGAAGTGTTTGTTTTCGTTTTACGTTTTACATGGATGTATTTGACCAGTAAAAAACTCTTTGCCGCTGAGACATTTTTGAGAAGCACAGCTCTTAATTTATATAGTATTTAAACTTGAAGGAGAAGGGTTTGTTCGGCATTTGAAAAACATGTGCTGGTTCGTTAATTGTTAGATCACAGATCGCGAATCTTTGATCGCTAAGTAGGCACACCCAGGTAATATTCAGCAAAAGCCAGTACATTTAATTAGTTAAATATACATAGTGTTCTATAATTATGTAAAAAAAAAATACTCTTTTTTTTCTTTTTTTGAATCAACCTCTCTATGTTTTTGTATGTGATGTGTAACTGGACCAAAATGAAAATATTGTTGTGACAGATTTTTATGCCTATCCTTGCAACCATTTTTTTTTTTTTTTTATCTTAATTTTTATCATTGTTGTTTTTTCTTCTTTTTTATTATCTTTGTCTTGCAATTTGCATAGCCTATGTATATTTGTATATTTATGTGTGGCAGAACAAATACTTATTCATAAACAAAATATAACTCATTTACATTTTTTCATCAAAACGGGGCTCTAGAATCTACAGCCTCGTTTTCAAATAGGGAGGAGTTTAAATCTTGACAATTTTAATACTGCACCTCTAGCGTGATTTTTTTAGCTTGCTTAAAAAAATCTATATTTGACAGGAAAAAGTGTAGGTGGAGATCGGAAGCAACATTATAATCCCTCTGCTGTCATATTGCCTCTATCAGCCCTTGCATTGCTGAAAATTATATATATTACATGGAAACACATAGAAAACAAAAAATTGCATAAAATTGCACTACATTCTTTCTGATTTTTCTACCATATAGGCGAGAATATTATAATCTACTGATTAAACGGTACAATATGTATTTATGAATTTTAGATGCAGTTTTAAAGAACCACTAGTATACAATGGCGGACATTAAAGAAGAAATTGGTAGAAAATTGAAAAAAGACGTTCCAAGAAGACAAAAGTCATTGCAGCTTACACCAATTGCGGATGTAACACTTTTATGATGAATACATCACGTCATGCATACAAGCCTGTTTCGTGTTCACGTTCTCTTGTATTTAAATGGAGTTATTTTATGACATTTGTATATTTTTGGATTGTTTCTCGTTGCCGGTTAAGAACCTACCAATGCACTAAATGAAAAGTTACCAATGCGTGGTTTAATTTAAACTGTTCATTTAACCGTAGGTGTCATTGAAATTTGATACTATTTTTCTACCGTTGGTAGTTCACTTCGGGTGAACTTCGGGTTCACTTCGGGTGGCTTCGGGTCATAAATCCGCCAATTTACTAATTTAACTGTAAGTATTAAGGTAATTGACCTAATTTCGGATTTAACCAAATATATGCTCTTGGGAAGGAAACATTTAAATTGAACCATGCAAATAATTGTTTTTGCAGCATAAGTGGCTCTTTCTGACCATGCTTTAACTATGCAAAACTATGTATGTATCTTAATATTAATATATCGAAACTTGGTATTTTTATTCATCATGAAGAGAAATTCAACTAATTGGATATATTGCACCTCGATGCAGCTGTTGAACGGAATATATGTATTTCCACAGTTGTTGACTTGCAATGTAATTTGGACGTTATTTGGCATTGCAAAACTTGTTGATACGACGTCGTTTTGACTTAGTTTCGACATCAAATTTTACATTGTTAATAATACATATATTCGAAGTTATCAAAGCGTTATTTTGACGTAAAACTCGTCTTTACAACTTTAGTTGTGAAACGTCGTAGCGACGTCGTGGTGTAACATCGCGCTACGGTCACATTTTCGATTTCTATATGACGTAGTTACCAAAGTCACTCAAAGACGTCGATTCAACGTCTTTTCAATGTCACTGTGCCGGTAGGGTTTTTTGTATGTCATTTATTTTAACGCATTAGCTCCACAGCCTTATAATTAACATCAATCGTCAATCAGGGCGGACATACAAATGACTGAAAGTAAGGTCAGAGGCTTTGTACAATATATAAATCAATTTTAACATTTCAGATTAATGGATATATACAATTAAGTCATGAATGATGATTTTCACAGAATAGACAAGTTAAAAAAAATATCTTTTTATAATAATTGCTAAAGTAATTTAAAGATTTTCAGTATTTAGAGGTGATTAAAAAACCGGCGTCAGTGTAAGCCAATTATTTGTTTTACAAGTTGATGACATAAGGCTTTTTTTATTGTTATTAAACATTTGGTTATTTTTTACATTTATTTTTTTTTTGAAGCGTTCTGGTTATTAAAACCCTCGCTATAATTTGTATATGATGAGTAATTTCACAATAATCTCTGCATTAGTCGTTACTAATGTCGTTTCTTCTTTGATTAATTTTTTCAAATTCTAGGCCCAGTACCACATGAATTATTATATTGTATTATTCAGTTCTTTAACGACTTGCTGGGTTCTATTTAAAAAGTTGTTTAAATAATGAAGAATTCTTTTTATTTCACCAAAACACCACGAAAGGTTATAGAGTTATAATCGTTTTAAGTTTTGAGGTATAATTTAAAACAAGCCTTGTGATGACATCACAATTACGTATGACACGTTAAGGATATTACATTTCCGTCTATACCTTCACCATAGTTTTAAAAATATTTTTTGATAGATGTCTATGTCTTTAATAGTTATGCACAAAAACAGTAGAATTATATTTTTGACTGGTGGCTAGTTCCTGGCCATTTTAAGTTTTTGGACAATGTCGAATATCTTTTTTTCTACATTTTGGTTTTCAAAAAAAATTCACATGCAAATCTTTCATGTTACAACAGCTCTCCACGGAAAGTTTAAGGTTATTTGAAAATACACGGCTTTCGTATTGCTTAATTTTTCGGTAAAATACACATGACAAATTGCGCGGGAATTTAAAAATAAAAAAAAAATTTATTTTTTTGATACTCAAACCAATGAATAAATATTTTATTTTAATGAAAAATGAAAATGAGTGATAATTTAGATTTTAAGTTATTTAGTGTTCTAGCTTTGAAATATTTCCTCACTGTTAGAAAATTATCTACTATTGGATCTTTTGAGACACTGGCAGCCAGGTAAAAATTTTGTTGTTTTGGCTTAACTTCCATAATAGCATTATAGTAATACAGAAATATTAGATTCACTTCTGTTTATTGTCTATGAATGAGATAACATATAAACATATACTTTTTAGTATAATGCTTTATATAAACTTAGTTTTAGCCGTAGTTGTCAGGCTAGGAAGTTAAAAAAGTTAAACCTAGCTATCTAGTATGTATAATTTTACTTTTTTTTAAAGAAAATGATTTTGTTTGGTTTTAGGGCGTTTGCAGCCTATGAACAAGATGTCCCTGTTAACATTGAAATAGAACACAAGGAAAAGCTGCTTCTAACAGAATACAGATAGAAATTCGAAATTCACTTGGCTTACAAGATCCATTAACAGTCCAAAAAGATTGGTTAGGCGAAGAAGCTGGCGTGAAATATTGGCCAAAATTGCATTTCTCTGACATTTCACACTACTATGAAAACATCATTTCTAGAGATTGTTTATGACAAAGATTGGAATGTGAGGGGAAGGCTAACAGATACTTTGCAAATGGATTTATCGGTGAATTTTTTGTAAACACGCCAACTGATTCATCGGAGCACTGTTACCTCAAGTCAAAGTGTATCCGTCACAAAGAGTTTCAATGAAACAATACGACGTTTGGATCATTGTCGAAAAAAATTTACAGAACAGACCTGGCGTGAGAATTGTATCTGGTTACTGCACATCTACAGCTGAATTGTTAGGCACAGCAGTTTAAAATTTAAAAAAAAAAACTATTGTATACATTTTTTCTCTAAACTTTAACCATAAAACAAAACTGTAAATATACAAAACTCACACAAAGGTAGAAATAATAAAATGTACACTGTATATATAACCTCTCAGAACAGAAAAATAAAAAATATGCAGAAAGAAATTGTATATAGAAATTAATTTCAACACAGCTGAAAAAGCGAAATTGTTCTTTATGTAAGGGTTGGGCCGCAAAAGTTAGAAACCCGCAAAGGGTTTTAGAAAAATAATAATGTATATATACGTTTGAATAAGTCAACCAGGGAAATTAGTTATGAAACATCAGATTATTCATTTTATATTACTCAATGCTTTTTTAAAATACCAGAGAAAATTTAAAATAATTGTTATAAATCATCACTTTGGGAGCAGTTTGAGTTGGGATTACACAAAATCCCAAAAGTTTCACTGAAATATTGTGTCTTGAGTACATCAAAAATTATTTGTTTCAAACAAAGTTTTCTAAACTTTGCGGTCCACCCTGTATAATATCATATTTCACTGAAAACGTTTCTCAGTAAGGTTTTTGTATGATATTTTAGGACAAGAGAGAAGAGTTCCTCTTTCTTAAAAACATTAGCTAACATTATTTGATATTTGCAATTTATGTTTCAGGTAGCTGTGAATACGTTGCGGGGCTGTTATTTAGGGTTGAAACCGCAATTCTTATGGGAATAACCCACCCAACAAGCTTTATTTTTTATCAATAAACAATAAAAATAGAAGGGGTTGGAACTAGCCACCCGTCAAGATAAAATTAAAAATTTTGTACAGAATCAATAGAAACATAAATATTTATCACACTAATAAAAACCATTTTAAAATTGTAGATGGTTTTGAAGATATAGAGGGAATTGCAATGTCCTAAATGTTCTACGTAACTGTGATGTCATCAATAGGCTTATTTCACAACATAGCCCAAATCTTCAGTTACTTAAGCTTTTTTGACTGAAATAAAAAGGAATCTGCATTTTTCTAAAAACTTTCTAAAAATTGAGACTAACATGAAGTCTTATTAAAAAATTATCTGGCATTTTCTAATCTTGTGTGAGTCTTTAATTTATTGGTTGTGTTTAATTCTTTAAATCTAAATCTACCAGTTTCTATTTCTAATTTCTCCAGTCAGTCGTGATCTTCACTCATATCATGCTCTTGATATTCGACATGGCAAGCTAGTTCTGCCTGTATTTAAAAGTTTTAAAATTTTGAAAAAAATCTATAAAATATCAATGCACCTCTGAATTGAATAATTGAATCAGTTAAAAACAGGTTTGTTGCAAAACATGGAGACTCTCTCCGTCTAAACTCTTTCCTAGACTAAAATAGGATTTTATTTCACAAACTTATTTCTAAAATGATTCTATAGTTTTATTTTATTTTTTTTTTTTTTTCTTTTTTTTTTAATTTTAAACTTAATTTATATCCAAAACTAGGTTGCTTAAAATGTTAATTTAATTTCTTTTTTTATAAAAAATATTTAATAAATAAATTTCAATTAAAATTTAAAATCTATTTCATAAAGTAAATTTTTTGGAGTCACTTATTTTGGTCAGCTTAATGCTATACGAGTGACTCCCTCCCTAATAACCACTATATTATATTTGTTATTATTTTTTAAATAATTTATTATTCGTTTTATTTTCTGTAATGATTGATATAAGTTGGATATAGAAAAAAATATATAATATCTATCTATCTATATATCTCTCTGACGAAAACAATAGCCTTTGTAGTAAAAACATTATTGCATAAATTAAATTTTTGACTTGCGTGAAATGATCACTATCACAAGGGCTTTATTTACGAAAAACAAAATTTTTAAAAAATTACCAGAAACCACCTTTGTGGTAGGATCAAAAAAAAGGCGGTTTGGTCCATAATTCTGGATTTTATAAATACATGATCTACCATATTTATTTTTTAAACATAGATTTTCTACCACACATCTTTTTCCTATCCGATTTTTGACTTTTAACAAGTTTATTCCAAATAGACGTTACTACACATTTATGTGGGTAAATTTGCCAAAGTCTTAGTTGAAGTTGATTTTTTTTTTAATCAAATTAATTTTTTTATAGTGTTTAAACAAGTAGTCACATTTTATCCATTTTTTTTGTGACAAATGGTGTATTATCCTAGAATCCTTGTGTTAAATTTCAAATCCTAATTCGCAGTAGATTTTTTGTAATTTTTATTTTAGTCAACGTTGTCTTTTGAAAACAGCGTGGTGGCACAATAGATATATGCATGTGTCGTATGATTTCTACACAAATGATTGTTTGATACTTAATTTAGCATGATAAGGAAGATAACTTAGCAGAAAGTATGTACATATTAAAAACTATTAAAAAAAAAATAGTTTGAGTGACCAAAATTTGATGTCCATATTTTTTGAAAAGCTTACTATTCTGACGTCAATTCGGATAGATCAAAATTTCTTATTCGTAATTTTTAATAATTTTCACTTAAAACTATATGGTAGACGTGTATCAATCTTATGGATTGTTAAAAACTATAAAATTTATCTGGTACATGCATATGAGTTATAAACAGAAAATTTTGGCTCTGGAAATTTGAATTCATTTCATTTATGTCCTAAAGCTGTTGCAGTATTTAACTGTACTGAATGTGCTTCCCTATTTTATGAATAAAATTGACATGTTGGCTGACTACTATGCTAGATTTACATTGTTCTTAGTTACGTCAAATTTACATTTATTTTTCCAAACTTAAAAAGGTTTTGATTATGTAACATCAATATGGACCCCAAGCTTTGATAGTCTCTTGAAGATTTTTCTTGGGGCTACAACCAAAAAACTATGCCCGTTGTTTCAAATTTATTGTAGCTCGAGTTTAACTAGGGATTATTTTATAGAACGAATGATATTTTTATTTTTTCTTATATATTTAGTTGAAGTAAACTTAATGTATATACAACAATTAATTTTTGTGTATAGGTTTGAAGATTCCAGCCATTGTCTGTATACCTCTGCATCACACCGACTAGTAGGAAACAATTCTTTGGTAGAAGAACTTAGGTGCTTAACTTCCATTGAGTTATCAATAAATTCCATTGTTTATGCGGAACATAAATTCTTAAGGTATATTTTTTCTAAAAGTAGCTTCTTGTTTCTTTTTCTTTTTCAACAGTTGTTGCTGATCTCTCGGCAGACGATGCCGTAATCAAAGAAAGCTGAAAATAATTCTGCTGATAAAAATTTGTTCCTCATTTATTTGTGTCCTTGGTCTTGCATCTGTATTGAGAAGGGAGATTTAAACATATTAACCTGGCTTTGGTCAGATAAAGTTGTTCCAATTATTTAATCAAATTGTCGAACCTCTTTTAAATGTTATATTTAAAGAACCATTGCGTTTATTATTTGTCGTTTTCTTGTCTACTTCTAGTTTGTTTAACTATCAATATGTTCCATTACTGCTCTTAAATTTGTCTTCAAAAAAAATGAAAATTAAGCGTAAACTTGTTAATGCTAATTGTTAATTGAAAGCCACTTATGTATACAGTGAAAACACTCTGTTATTCATTTGTTTCTTCTTTGTTAGTTGCCTCTTTGGTGGCTTCTTTTTTGTCAGTTAACTATCCAAGGACTTCTTCTTCTTCGTCAGTTTCTTCTTGGTGGTTTTTCTTCTTTTCATACAGAAGTGGTGCCTGTTGAAATGATCACCCGTGGTTAAGGTGTTCATTTAAATAGCAGTTTTAATTTACCATGCTAAAAAGCTGCTTATTTAACCTCCTTTACCAAGTGCTCTCTTTACACGTCATATTTTTAATAAGAATGGACTTCAAGATGCAGTTTTTATTTTTAATGAATTAAGTTCTCAGTTGGTTGGTGGTTCTACTAGTGTTGATATGTTAGTTGATACAGATTATGCAAAAGAGGTTGCTAAAATTAGATAAAAATTTGTCCGATAATCAAATATATTTTGTGATAGGCTTAGTTTGTTTCTTCGATGATCATCGAGATGATTCAAAACATTTTCCCAATGCTGGTGAGTGTTCTTTAAGCTCCCCTGTTGATTTTTTTGAGCTTTTGAACTTTCGATATCATGGGGAAATGTTAACATAACAAACCGTTTAAATGATTAAAGTAAAAATACTTCCTATATTTCCAAAACTACACAAAATTATTTAATTAAGGTTGTAGTGAAATAATCTCCGAGCAGATTTTGTCTGAAATTTTAATAGGTTTTTTAAAATTTTTGCTGATTAAATAATTCATCAGGGAAATCGCATTTGTCTTTGATTACCAGATACATTGATATTGATTGAAATGTCAAAAAAGATTTTTTATCTTATATCCATTGTGACGAAATTTTGTCTGGGGAACTGGTGTAGCCTAAACTTCTGTTCGTTTAAATAAGTTGACATCAATTTCCTTGGATTTGCATTGTAATTATAAACTGGTCTCTTATTTTTGGCCTCTTAAATGTGTCATATAAACAATCTTCATTGTTGGTGCAACTTATTAAAATAAAGTTAGAGCTTCTTTTTTTTTATTGTAGCGCAATTCTGTTAATTGAAAAAACAGTACATCGTGAGGGTGTGCTATGATGTTAATTGTAAAAATAGTATGGCGTGAGGGTGTGCTATAATGTTAATTAAAAAAACAGTATGGCGTGAAAGTGTGATATGATGCTAATTTAAAGCATAGTATGACGTGAAAGTGTGATATGATGTGAATTGAAGGATTAGTAAAGCGTGAGGGTGTGATATGATGTTAATTTAAAGAATGGTATGACGTGAAGGTGTGCAATACAACTTTCATGTTATTTCTGCTATGTTGATTAATGCATTTTGTAGATAAATTTAAAGAGAAACCCTAGAAACAAGCTGAATCTAAAACTTGGATAATTTGGATAGTTAAGGTACAATAAGATCTTTACAAATTTTACACAACTAAAAAATATCATAATATGATACAGGAAACATTTATTATTTAAAAAGAAATTAAAAGAAAAAAGCCTTTTCTCAGCACCGGGATTCAAATTTCAATATAATTTTTTTGTTTTCATGAATGAAAATAGTGATAAATATTTAACTAACGTTTATATAACTGAAGTATTACGCAGTGTATAACAACAGAAGAATACAAAACCTATACACAGTTTTTAATTAAAAACTAATAAAAGTATTCTTTTAATAACGATATTCTTCAAATTAGTTTGCTGGAAAAATTAAAATAAAACGTACATGGGTTTTATTGTAAACATTTATCCTTTGCACGACATGAGGCGTTATTATGAAAAGCATAGCCTTGTACTTCCCGTTTAACAGACAGCTGGCATTTTTCGTCGTTTAGTACCATCCTCACCTGCCTTTTGTATGTATTATATATTTTCACTTTTGCCCAGTTTAAATCTTCATTCTTCGTTCTTAAACAAATTGGGAACCATTTAGTTTGTGTTAATTTTCTTATAAGAGAAATACTCATGGCAATATTTCGAGAAGCATCAGATACTGGATATTATTTATATTTTTTTAGTTTTTTTTTTAAAGTTTTGATTGAAAAAATATGTCCTATTTTTGAAAAACTGAGACAGCGTTAAAGGTTTGTCGTAATATATCATAAAATATATTCATATTTAGAGCGTTTGTTTTTCATTCAACTTTTGATTTGCTTTGGTTCTTTAGACGATAATGTTACTCTTATAAAACTAACTTGTACTTTTAAACATTTTTTTGTATAAGAAATTCGTAAAACGGTTGCATTTATTTTAGGTTTTCACTCGCGGACGTCTCTATAAAAATTTGTATTATATAGTGGTAATGCATGTAGGTATGCGGTGAGAGGTAAGGAGTCGAGTTCAGATTGCAACCATGTTACCTGAGTTTAGATACGTGATTGCATTATTTTGAAGACAGTATACCATTACAGTAACAGAAACAACTTTGTTATGCAAATTTAAATATTTTCCTTCTTAATATGTGACTAATGTTAATTTTTTAGATCTTTTTGTGATCAGTTAATAATGTGTAAATCAATTTGTTCTGAAATTTGCCTTTTTTTACCCTGGATAGACAAAATTTTACCTCCATTTTTAACCTGAGTATCTGCAGATAGCTAATGTCAACTCCAAAATTGAAGCAAACTTTTTTAAAAGAAAATGTTTGATCTCAAAATCTATAAATAAATTTGATTTTTAAAAAAATTGACTATTTATTGTCCTGTGATAAAATTCTTTATTCTTATTATAGAAAAAAATTTATTTATAAATAGGAAAAAATAATAGCAAAATTTAGATCCGTGGTCAAACGGTAAAAGGTTGGTCATTCAAATTCTCATCACAAACACTTACAAATGACAAAACTACCATCTAATTCAGGCCCAAAAAATTAGATGGTGTAAATTCGTCCTTGTCTCAAATTTCGTAATATATGTTTTTTTATTTATATAATTTATATATGTATATATATATATATATATATTTTTTTTTTTTGAGTATTAAATATTACCCTGACATTTTTGTAGATAAATATTTCATAATGTGGTGCTTTGTTATGGTTGTAGTTGTTATAGCAACAGCAAACGGATATTTGACTGGTTCTGGTCCAATGGGATCAGGAAAAAGAGAACCAGAAAATATAATGCATCCACTAAGTGAGAAAACGATAGCATTCCTAAAGTCGTGGTCTGCTAACCAAAGAAAGCGAGAAAAAGAAGTAATGGTAGGTTCAAATATTTTGAAATAAATACATAATGTAAACACATAACATATAAAAAAAAAATTTGTTGCATTAAATAAATGCGAAAGAATAATTTTTTTTTCGCCAGAAAAATCTTTACAAACTTAAATTATTAAAATAATTTTTTTTATTTGTTTTCGCCATTTTTTTAAAATATTTTATGTAGGAAAAGAAATTTCAATAACAAAAGTTACGAATTAACATTACTGTACTCACTCACCATGAGAAAACATTACTGTATATAAGTAAACTCACCATGAAAAAAACATTACTGTATATAAGTAAACTCACCATGAAAAAAACATTACTGTATATAAGTAAACTCACGATGAAAAAACATTCTGTATATAAGTAAACTCACCATGAAAAACCATTTCTGTAATATAAGTAAACTCACGATGAAAAAACGTTACTGTATATAAGTAAAATCACGATGAAAAAAAGGCCATGATGTAAGATTTTGAATTTATAAATATAAGATTCCGGGTTGAAATAGACAAAAAATATGAAGTATATTATACTTCAATTTCCTTTGAAGAATTCGCAACCATCAATAATAAGCATAAATATATAAACATATTAATGTATAAATATAAACCTTATAAAATTAAAACCTCTTAAAGTCTGGACCTTAAATTTATTTTATCTAAGTTTTAAAATTTGCACGTCTCATTAGGATACACCCGTCTTATTAGAATTTGACAAATTTATTATTTACCTAAAAAAATTTTATTGCTTTGATGATGTCACATCAGCACTTTGATTAACTTTGCTTCAAATCATTTTATGTGTTTCCTGCTTTGGATTATCATCAGAAAAAGACATTCCAAATCTTAAAAAATTTTATCTAAAATTTTAATGACGAAGCAAAACCATAGAACAAGATTCATTTTGTAAAAATAATCTTCTCTTTCAACCTGAAAGAATGGTATTATATGAACTTATTACGGTTGTTTTGATTGCTACTGAATTGAATTCAGATGTAAAATTGATTTTAAAAATTTTAATATTTTAATAAAAATTTTCATGATATTTATGACATTGTTACACTTTTTGTTTCTAAATAATGGACTAACAACATAAGCAAAATCACGCTCATGAAATACCCGTTAAGCAGAGACCATTGGTGGAATTGTTTATACATTTCGGACACTAATCACGAACACTCATTAAGAAATGAAAAAGAATTTCATAGGAAAAGCATTATTTTTTGAGTAAAAAAAATTTTTAAAACACGCTTTTGACATCTCATCAGTGATCAAGATAATCAAACAATATCATGATTTTATGTCTATCACGTTAAACTCTGAAAAAAGATGACGTATTCAATGTATAAAAGGTTTTCTTTGGTAAGCTTGTTGGCAAACCAAAGTTAAAAATGCTATATGGTAATTGTTGATAGAAGAAACAACAAAACCCGACAAACAACAAAGTTTCCTACACTATCAGTGACTTATATACAATAACAAATTTGTAGGATAGATTATACAAAAAAAAATGGATACATATACATATTTAAATATTTATAATTAAGAAAATATTTTAATTAAAACTTAATTTACTGTTCTTAAAACACCTGCTCTTGTTTAGACACGAAATTAAACATTAAAGCTAGATGTTTACATTCGAATGGAATTTCTTATTAAACGTTTAAATAAAATTCTCTGTCAACAGTATTGAAATTTTGGTTTGGTAACTATTATCTTGATTGAATTATTCTCTATTGTTCAATATTATTGATAAAGAAATGGGGAGGCGAAACAAAATATGAAAAAAATAATCACAAATTTAGGCACGAATTTTCTGCGGAGTCAGCACGAATTTAGGCACCAATTTCGATCGGCCCTAATTTTCTACGGACTCAGCAAAAAAAATACTTTCTTACTTTAAAGAATTTTTCGCGTTACTGCTCTTTGCTTTCGCAAAGAAAAAAATTTTATACAGCTGCTCAATTTTTTTATGAGAAGCATAAAATTTAAAGCTCAGAGTGAAAAATCTATAACGACTGCACTATTAACTTCAATATCTTTTTTCTCATGAAGCAATTTCTAAACCTTTCAAAATTTTTTCATGGGCATAAAATCTATTATATCTCGATATTGAATAAGTTTTTAACAGATTTTCAATTACAGATAGGCCAGTTAGCTACATCATTCGTGCTTTCTAAATGCTATATACTGAATTTAATTTAAGGTTGATAATGATGAAATGGCAAAGAGATTTTTTGGACAGGAACTTTTGCAAGACCTAAAGAAGTTAAACGAACGTCAGAAAAACATCAAACAAAACAAGAGAGACATTAAGGTAATTGCACAAATATCCAAATTTACGAAACCGCTTATTAGTATATTCATACTCTGTTTACCCGCGTCTTTATTAGATTTTTTATCAAAACTTACTGTATTTATAGATTTACTACTAGTGCACTTTTTTCATAAGCACCTGCTACGCGAATGCGAATATGCTGTAACTTCAGCTAAACGTATAAGCAAAAAATTTTGCTCACTGCTATTGCTCTGACTTTCATCTGTGAACATGTCTATCAATCTCTCGGTGCATATAATGAATTAGGGCGACTTCACTAGAAATCTCTAAGCCATTTGCCAAGGTGTGACATGCTGTGGACTTCTTCATAAGATGAAGAAAAATCATAAAAGTATCATTAAGTATTTTTTTGTCAGTCAGAGAAATCAAGGTGTTCTTCGATTTCCACTATTTAACTTGTTGCTCTATAAATTAACTTTCCTGCCATTCGTGTTGATGAATGGTAGTAAACTTACTGAATCTATGCAAATTCGATTGTTAAGCATGAGAATATAAATTCTAAGGCTACCATTCGATCATGTATTGAATATTGCTGCTATCTTTGAAGCTATTGTTGTATGTATAGAACTTCTTAAAAATTAAATTACTTCTCATTGTTAATACATTTTTACCCCACTCTTTCAAACCCAGAAAAAAAATTTTGGTAGAATTTCTATTGTTCAGGAAAAATTGCTGAGCTACAATCATGGTCAAAATATTATGAGAATTATACTTTATTAAACAAAAAAAAACAATAAATAAATACAAATACCACAAGCGGTTAAAAATATGGACACACTTGTTGCTTTCAATTTCAGGTCCATCTGTTGGTTAATACTTATAAATTTTAAAAAAAGGCTTAGAAATTTAAAAAAAGTCCGTGCTTGTTATCATTTTTGGGATTTTACTCAAGAAAATCACTTTTACAAAATGCGTCAATTGTGAATTTGTGCTAAAATTTGATAAAAGTCTCATAAAATATAGCCATGATTGTAGCTCTTAACCTAAGGGACGATTATCGTTTTATTACACAAAAGAAAACCTAATGCCTTTAATATGCAAGCATCAACACATTAATTATGATTTCGATAATTAAAAGAACTCTTCGCGCATAAAGTTATCATTAAACTTACAGGCAAAACTATTTAGACTTTTGGTGTTCTTAAATTTCCCATTTGAGCTTTCAACAAAGTAAACCATTGGTTTAAAAAGGGGAACGAACTTACATCTGTAGGTGTCTGAAACCAATGTCTTAATTGCTCGGCCAAACAATTCAAGCCTTAAGAACTCAATCTCAAAGAGTTACAGTATAGAAAGTTTATCGGTAACTACAATTTTTTTATTTTTATTTAGGTTTCAGAAAAAAATTTTGAAGAGGAGCTGATTAAGAATTTTGTGAGATATGCTATTATATTATTTGAACAATTTTCATACCTTGCTTATACTTTAAGATGCTATTGTTTTTTTTTTTACAAATGCAAATAATATGACACGGCTGGATAATATTAAATTGGATAATTGAAGAGAATGAGTGAGGCAATCAAATTAGCGTGAAAATTATTTTCAAATTAATTCTAAAAAACATGTGTACATGTGGAACTTCATGTGGAACTTCATGTGCGTCACAGGAGCCAATCGAAATTTTTATTATTAAAACCTTTTTTTATAGATTCCAAGGTTCAAAAAGAATACTGATATAGAACTTCATGAGTTACAAGTGAGAATATAGTTTTTAAATGTTTATAATGCGTTTTCAAATTTTTATACATCTTCGTGTATTTTTCTTGATTTGTAGATCTTAATAATACTTTTGAACATTCAGTATGCTGCGCTTTTAAAACATAAAAACGTTGCTAAAGGCAGCATAAAACTTATTTGGGGGGTTGAGCTATTGGACTCTATCCACAAGTTCAGCTCCAGATTTGATATGAAAATTTTTTCCCCATTTAGTATAAATTCGCTAAAACGAAATGAAAGATTATTTCTCGGTTACATCAGACCACTTATGACCTGGATAAAAGCTATGTTTATAAATAAACAGTTTCGTGTTTAACATTGACTAAAAGTACAATGGCGCTCCGCTCCGTGTCTATCAATAGATTTCGCGATTTAACGTGCAAATCATCTTAGGATTGATTTGCGGACAAACAAACCCACAAGACTTTCGTTATTCTGAAAGACTGCCGCCAGATACACATTTTATAATGTTCGCTCAACATGAAAAAACTTTTCATAAAAAAGTGTTCCAAAATAAATGAGCACTGTAGTAGGAATGAGCACTGTAATAGAAACGATTTAACTGAAAATTATTAAAGTGTTCCAAACCTAAAATCAACCTGTTTTTTCGAAAATATGCCCGAATTTTATTTTTTCTTATTATATGAATATTAAGATATTTAATTAAAAAAACAAAGATTTTTGCTTAATTAGTGTAGAACCAACTTTAATTCTATCATTTGGAGGAGGTTCTATGCTTTTGCAACGGTGATAACAGAGAAAAGAATACACCTGTGTATTTTTCAAAAAGTCATAAATATTGAGAACTAAGAAAGTATTTTATGTTTTTACTTTTGTTATTGATTTTTAAATCAACCCTTGACATAACAACATCAGATATATGTAAAAAAGATTTGTTTATAAAACAACCTAAATTAAAGAACGACTGAAAATAGCAGCACATTCAATAGTGATCAATAGGGAACTGTGTGTTTAGCCACCAATATGATTAAAACAGAGAAGAAATGGGATAATTAGTTTAGTTAAGAAAACATGATGTACTTCAGGATATTTTTCATGGCAATCCCTAAGAATTTACTTTACACCTATTATTACTAAGTTAAATATTACAAAAATAACAATTTTAAGAACAAATATATTTAATGTATATAAATATAATCACAAAAAAAAAAAAAAATAGTTGTAAAAATCTCACAACATAATTATTGCAGTCTTTGAATGGTCCATACCATTATTCAACGACCAGATCAAAAAAAGTACAATATCGAAATTTGGACTCTGGATAGTAGATTGAACAAAAAGCAAAATTTATTATCTATTCGAGATTCAGTTATCTTAGAGTGCGACCTTATAATAATCATCAAAATTCACCAATTTTTGATGACATCAGCATAAAAGTAGACAATTCCATCTCCACCTGCAAAAATGAAAAATCTATAAGACATCTGAAAAATTGAAAGACATATCCAACATTGCAAAAGTGAAAAAACCTGTAAAACACCTGCAACAATTAAAAGACTATAAAAACATTTGCAGAATTGAAAATACTAAACATAGTCATTTGTAAAAGTGAAAAGCGAAAAGCTTATCAAATACTATTAAAAAGTGTAAAAAAGAAAAAAAATTAAAGCAAACTTTCTTATTCCTCGTAAATCTATTCTACAATAACAGGCATAAGTTTTTGTGGAACCTTCGTTATAAAGTATTCAGATGCCAACCCATTAGATCAAAACAACTTTTTAGCACTAATAATACGATTTTCTTTAGGGAAGATTTGTTCAATATGAGGATCTTTTACAGCAGAGTGAAAAACAAAATCACAATCAATAAATTTTCACAACAGTTTGAAATAAATATTAAATAAATTATATCTATATATTATAAATAATAACAAATAATGTGTTATATTGTCACTGATATCACTGTGTTAGAAATAAAAAAAGAAAAACTATTATATTCTGAATCTACTATATTTTTGTTTTTGCTTCCCTCTAGTAGTAGTAGTTAGTAGAAGTAATCTCAGGATTTAACGGTTACTGCCATCCTTTTTTGTTTAACCTTCATGTTTGTCCGCAAATAACTATGTTAATTTATACCAAAAATTAAAGATACCATAAATTATCAAATAATATACTGTTTGGCTAGTTAGATCGAAATATTACAGAAAATAATTTAGAACGATACCGCATATGTCATCTTTAACATATTTATAAACCTGCACAAAGAGATGAACTTTGAAACATTAATTTATGCAATATATTCTAATTATTCAAGATTTTTGCGCTGAAAGATGTAAACATAAATGGCGTTTTTGAAAACACGAGGTTTTTGATAAGATAAAGATAGCGAAAGAAGCGAAAGCTACAGCCAAATTGCTGAATTTTAAATATCCAGCATATTCACACATAATTCAATTGCAATCTCGTAGAGCATTTGGAAGTAGAGAAATCATAATTAGATGTGAAAAAGACCTTGTAAATATCATGTAGTATGTCATTCTGTTGATGATGTATAAAAAACATAAATAGCAATGATATCAATATATACACTTTTGTTGCACTACACAGTTACGGAGAAATTTTCCCATTTAATAAAATTGTTAGAGATATTGATTTAGTAATATTAATAACACCCAGACATTCTAAAAACAGCTAGTTTTCCCAATACATAAAAATGATAACTTAAAACTATAGATCAATTTCTATCCTTCCCATTATGAGCAAAATATTAGAAAAAACTGATTAGGCTTATGAAGTTTTTTGAAAAAATTGAAATTATTTTTAAATCCCAATTTTGTTTTCAAGAAAAGAATCTACTGAACCTGCTATAAATAGACATCCACTGATATCCTTACTCTATATTTTCTTAACTTTGCTAAAGTTTATTATACAGTAAATTATTCTACTCTTTTATCAAAATCAAGTTACTATGGTGTTAGAGGAAACAGCTTAGCCTAGATTAAATCTTATTTAGAAAAAAGGCCTCAGTGTGTACAAATTGGATCTTCTTTTTTTCAAACTTCATGACAATAAAATCTGGTGTTCCACAGGACCATTACTTTTCCTAACTTACATAAATGATGTGCACAAATCTTGCTCATATTAGCTAAATTCTGTCTTTTTGCTGATTATGCTAGTATTTTTATAGGAATAATAAGCATCGAAACCCTTGAAAGGGAAATTAACCAATCTTTGAAAGGAATAAGCAAATGGCTTTGTGTAAACAGACTGACTCTAAATGTCAAAAAAAAAAATCTTTTTCTATTTGATAATTCAAACAAGAAATGAGATAGTAAATTAAATACTCTAATAAAGAAAAATGAGTTTACAAAATGATTAGGTTTAATTTAAGAAACTCACGTGGGAATATCATATGGCCCAAAAACAAAAAATTAAGAAGAGGTATTGCTGTTTTATACAAATTAAGATATTACACCTCGAAAGATATTCTAAAATTATAAAATATAGTTCTTTACTCAGCCACATATAGATTATGGTGCATTGATCTGGGGGTCAGCAGCTAAAATCAGCTTAATAAAATTTCTAAAGATGTAAGAAAAGCCATTAGGGTCTTGAATTTTAAATCTTATTCCAAGTGCTCTTTTCCATTATTTCATGAATAAAACATTTTACCTATTGAAGAAAATAATTTGCTCTATAATGCAATATTTAAATGGAAACACTCCAAAAACCTTTTACGTAGATATCTTTGTACAGAATGATATTTCACAAGCTATCAACTCAGGTCATCATAATAGATTATCTTTACCTTTTTGTTGAACTAATAAAGCTAAAAGATCAATAGCTTAGAACGGACCTAAGATCTGGAATACAAAGTA
>JAUZNK010009960.1:0-20313 GCA_035046665.1 Euphysa ruthae
TATATATACATTACATATATATATATATTATGGTTGTCTGGCCGAGCGGTTAAGACTTTGGTTTTCTCTCACGGAGGTGCAAGTTCGACCCTCCTATGAGACCAATGATTTTCTTTACTATCTTCGGGTGAACCCGTTTTTGCGTGTGATATATAACAATATTTCCACAATGGAAAGATTGTTGTAAAAGACAATTTTTGTGCCTTTCCTTGCCACCATTTGATTTTTATCTTAATGTTTATTCTTTCTGTTCTTTTTTTTTTTTTTAATTATTTTTATTTGTTTTGTAACTTCCACAGCTAATGCACGTTCATTTGTGGCAGAATAAATACCTCCATACTTACTCAAAATCCATCAAGATGAAAACAATGAGTAGTAGCCTGTAATATTCACTAGTGTAATTCCCTAGCATTGGGAATGGCTAACTGTATCAATGTAAAAACACCCTTGGTGCAAAGACATCAAAAATCCCAAGGGATTTTCTTTAGGGTGATCATAGGGAAAGTTTTGCTTTTTTTTTTTTTTGCTGTATATCTTATAGAACATCAAAAGAGAAGATTTGTTAGCCTACTAAACCACTAAACGCTGAGTAAGGAAACCACAGCATGCCTCTTATAAGGCATGGACATTTTGAGACCAAGCAAGGCTATTTAGAGCCCCACAAAAGAAGTTGAAAAAAGTGTAGAACTAAATTTCTTCTCTTAGCAGAGACTAGGTTATAGTTAGATACCTAGTAATGGCACTTTCCCTATTAAAGATTGCTCTGTTTTACCAGGACAACACGGCACAAGAAATTACTCAGTAAAGCTGGCTGAGTTCCTCTAGTTTCCGGGAAATTGGGAGGTATTTCTAATAAGCGCTAGCATATTACACACATCATGATATAGTGTTAAAGAGAAGAACAACCTACTGGTTCTTCCCAGAAAAGAAGTTCGCTTAATCCCTGGGAAATACAACTCTGCTTCCACGCTAGTAGACTCAATAAGATTAAAATCTTGGTGAGGAAAAGGTTGCATCTGTAAAACATACAAGATTTAATATTTATTTGATTTTGGTTTGTTTTATATTTACTTTTTTATTTTGTTAAATTGTTTTATATATTATACTATTAGATTTTAATATACATCACTATGCTCAATTGGTTTAAATTAGATTGTAATGAAAACCAACATATATCTATCTCTGTATCTATCTATACGAGGGGCAGCTTGAGGCTGCGGCTTGGACAGCCTAACCTGTTGGGCAACTTCAATTACAGGTAAGTGAGTTTGTTTTGCCTCACTCTGATCTCGTTGCGACTACTGCGACATTATGTATTTGACTGGCAAGGGCAGAAGCGGTAAGAAGGTATGGGGCGTGAAAAGCTTTTTTGGGCGCAAGCTGGTTATACTCACTCCAGAAAAAAGCCGAGTCGCTCTGACATAACTTCGTCTTGTCTTGGAAGCCCATCAAGCTCAAACCAGTGCCAACATCGGCGCTACATGATGCGAAAGAGTTGATGAGGTACCAGCCAGACTGCGTTCAGCTCAATCTCTTCCTTGAGCATTTCCCAGGTATATTATTCACTCATATTTATTTAACGTTGGTGGTTATACATACTCGTGAATAAAAAAAAAACTCATTGACATTAATCTATACCAACAAATATTTTTTGGTGTTTTTCAAATAAAAATAAAATATAAAGCTAACGACATATACTACACGCGCATAGGATTTGTAGTTCCAACTTAGAATAAACTTTTTAATGCTAAAGAGATGCTGTTTTAAGTTTACTGGAAGAGTGTTTCAGATAATGCCTGCTTTAAATAACAAAGAATTTGTTCCTTAAGTAGATCTCTGTGCCAGAGAAAGTTTTAGTATGCTACCTGTCCGAAAAGTGTAAGGAACTTATTTTATTTTGAAGTTTTTCTACATTAACTGTGGATTTATTCTATTAACAGACTTATACGTTTCAATAATAAGAAAACGGAGTAGTTTTTCATGAACACTGACTGCCTTTTCAATAGAGAGTAAAACTCAAGATAAAATTTTGAATTGTTCTTAATGCTCTCATCTGAACCCTGTGTATCAATCTGTTTTCTTACAGAACATCAAAATTAAAGGGCAGTAAAAAAACAACTTAAAACGTAGCTATGGTCAAGAGTTCTTTTCCGAGTAATATCCAAGTATTTTCTGAACCTGATCAAGCAACTCAGTTTTTTATTAGTTTATATGAATTATTTCCGAATATGACTAGGAAAATTTAGTTTACAATCTATCATAACACCAAGAAATGCCATTTCGTTGTTAACGTCAATTTTCTCATTAAATGAAA
This sequence comes from Euphysa ruthae, assembly GCA_035046665.1. Classification (NCBI taxonomy): domain Eukaryota; kingdom Metazoa; phylum Cnidaria; class Hydrozoa; order Anthoathecata; family Corymorphidae; genus Euphysa; species Euphysa ruthae. The sequence goes on from JAUZNK010009960.1 coordinate 2,315, forward strand.
TGAATATTACTAGGAGGACTTTTTGTTCCTAAAATCATAATTTGAAACTTTGCAGGATTCGCTACCATAGAATTTTCAAAACAATAACAAACTTTAAATTTATATTTTAATAAGACGTCACCCGAAAATATCGTGTCAAGGTACATGTTACTTAAACCAAACAGCAATACATTCTTTATAAAATATTCCAACAACCTTATTGTTATTATTTATTAGACAGTCTATACGGCTTGCACGTGGCAATGATATCATTGTGATCGAATTCTTATTTATATCTAAGACATGGTAAATTTTTACGGCGTATAAGATTTTTCGATCATTGAGTCTTTTTGAACCCTTGAGATATATCATTTTTTTAAATGGATAATGTTAATCTGAAATAAAACAAAATAAAATTTTGATAGCGGAGAGATTCGAACTGATACTAGCAAAGTGACTGGTGTCTTAAACCAAACCCTTAGACCACTGAGCCACATCAACATATGGTAAAATTTAAAACTTAATAGCTCTAAACTTTTTTATAAAAAGAAAACAACAAGGTGTCCGAGTTGCGGACAATAGAGAGTGTAGATTTACAAATACCAATTATATATCTACGTGAAACCATCTCCACTTACACTTACATTATTATTACTTCCTAATAGTTTATGTACGTGAGGAAAGAGCCTAGAAGTCTTATGGCCCTCCCATTCCGGTATTCACAATCCCACTCGTATCTGGGAGTCATCACAGGGGCTATGCTTTTTCCATACATGAAAACTTAAAGGTAAACGATAGCTTCAACCTATTTTTTAAAAACTTCAATAACCTTTTAGACGAATATATTCCTCTAAAAAATTAAGAACAAAAAATATTCGCTTAAACCTTGGATAACGAAAGGAAGAATTATATCGTTTAAAAAACGAAACACTTTTTACGGAAATTTTTTAAGAGTAAATGATTTTGTTAATAAGAATCGTTATCAAAAGCTTTTTTTAAATAGATATTGAAATTTACTGGTTAGATTTATTAAAAGGGGTAAAGAAAACCATTACAAACAATGTTTTACGAACTATGCAAAAAAACATACGTGAAACATGGAAAGAGTTTAATGAATATCAAAGTAAAAACGGTTCTTTTCCAACAAATAAAATAAATAATGGTGTTACAGTAGCTGATCCTACTTTAATCTCTAAGAATTTTAATAACTTTTTTAATATCCGCTGCATAAAATATTCACGGAAAAATTTTTTCATCGCATACCAATTTCCGTAAATACTTGAAGGAACCAGACCCTTTTAATATCTTCGTTATTTTGCTTTGAATTATCTTGTACTATTTCTAAACTTAAAGTTAGGAAGGCATCAAGCCCCAACAGTATACTTGTTGATGTTTTAAAAGGTTTTAACAACGAAATTTCTTTTGTTCTTTCAAAACTTTTTAACCTTTCTCTTATTAAAGGAAATTTTACAAAATTTCATCAGTTCTTCCGCTGTTTGAAAAACGATCAAACGTTGACTATAATAATTATAGACCAATACCGTTGCTTTCTAAAATCAGCCAAATTATAGAAATAATTATGTATTCTAGTTGCCTAAATTCATTTAACTGCCTCAATGAATTACAATTTGGTTTTCAAGCAAAACACTCCACGACACATGCTCTTATCAGTATAACTGAAAAGATTCGTGAAGCTCTTATAATGGTCAATCTGTTTGTGGAGTATTTGTCGACCTCAAAAAAGCTTTTGACACGATGGATCGTAAGATTTTTGTAAAAAAACTAGATCAATATGGTTTACGAGGTGTTATAAACAAGTAAGCTTTCTTCATATTTATCAGATAGGAAACAATTTGTTTGCATTAACGGTTTTAAAAGTCTTCTCAAAAAATGATTTCTTGCGGTGTTCCTCAAGTTTCTGTTCTAATTCATCCGTTATTCTTGATTTAAATAAATAAACTTTTGTAACTCTATTAAGTTCTGTACTGTTCATCACTTTGCAGATGACACCAAGTTATTGTGCATTCGTAAATCTGCCAAGTTGTTGTAAACGCATAAATTTTGATCGTCGGTGTTTAACTGAGTATGTTGTTTTCAGACCAAGAAACGTTTAGAGAAAAAACATAAAGTTAAACGGAAAACATTTACTTCCTCGCATATAAAACATCTTGGTGTTGTTATTGATGAACATCGAGCAAGGAAAACACATATGGTAGAGTTGAGCAAAAAGCTAAGTAAAGCAAACAGTATGTTATCGAAAATTCGACATTACATCGATGAACAAACTCTTAGAACGCTGTCCTTTTCTTTATTTGCTTCTCACTTAAACTAATGCTGTCAAATTTAGATTCAATATGAAAATTCTCATCTAAATAAAATACTGTGAATAAAAAGATTTTCCCTTAGAATTATAAATTTTCAACAACATCGGTTTGATACCTCACTGGCTTTTTCTAAATATCTATATTTTCTGATACAGTTAAGTCTTTAAATATTATGTTTGTTTTTGATTCTTTATATAAAAGCATTCCTTCTTGTATATCAAATTCTGTTACAGAATGTCGAAGCTCTCATAACTATACTAGATGTGAAGCATTAAGTGATAAACTAAACGTCACTACTTTTAAAACATGTTGTTTTAGGCACCTATTCAATTATATATCAGATTATTGTTCAATGGAATATTCCAATTGATGCTATTAATGAAATTTACAAAATAGTTTTTGACAGTTTTCCTAATGTAAACTGTGCTTTTGATCTTAACAGCAAATATTTTTATCATTTAGTCATAATGATCAATTTTTAGAGTCCTTTTTCTCGGTATTTTTTTGGCTGGGTGTTAGAAAATGGGTATTTCAATAAAAGGGTGTTTTCTAAATTACGTAAAAATGCTTATAGTATGTTCGCTATTCTTTTAATGGTGTCACTCCTTTTTTCAGCTTTACGCTAATGAGTGCCTCCGTCCAATAACAATTTTTTTTTTCATTTTTAAATTATAATCGTTATGTTACCATCATTTCTTTTTAAAAATATATAGCGTGGAAATTTGTTAATATCTTAGCATGAATATTTTTTAACAAGTTGTCATGAATATTAAAAACTTATGTTATATGCGTTTTTAAATGATTTTAAAATATGTTTACACGTAAATTTTAAAATATTTTTACAAGAACATTTTTTAGCATGCTAACTTGAAAATTTTCTGACACTCGCTCAAACTGTCGCAGAAATGTCAGTTGTTGCAATAGAAATTAAACAATCTTCAGGTGCAAATACTATATACAGGTGTATATTATGAGATGGGTCGTTGCAACTACTTGGGTTCGCTTCGCTCAGCGTAGTATTTACCACTATTTCTCTTCAAAATGCTAAAGTTTTGGATGATTCTCTCATGCAAAGGTTGTTTTTGGACAAACAAAAAACAATTACAAAAAACATATCCTGCATGCTTTGCACAATGAAAGAACTCTCATGTTTGCAAATTTAATTACAAGGGACCGGTTGACGGTATGGAAATGGAGGATGCTAAACGGGTATTTAATTGATCAATGGCAAAACACAAACTTCGATATGTGAACTTCTTGGGTTGTTGGTGACAGTAAGTTTTTTTTTCTGTGAAAGATACATATCCGGTTCTAATGGTGAAAAAAATTAGAATGTGTTGGTCAGTACCAAAATAGTGTCGGTACACGCCTACGTAATATGAAAAAATAAATTATAATAAATAATCTCTCTCTCATATAATCTGGATAACTTAAATAAAACAAGTACGTTTACACCTGGTCCAGGGATGCTGTTAGAAGTACTCATGAAGGTAGAGCCTATCTTTGTAGATCTAAGCAAAGAATCAACTGAAAAAGTGCTTTCACGGTAAAACGCAAACTTAAGATTTAACAGCACAATATTTGAACTAATCTCAAAAGTTCAGCATGTATTTCTAGCTGTTTTGAAATTGGTGCGTATGATGCCGAAGCTAATTTTAACATTGGACGCAAAGCGTCAATATTAATATGTGAAATGTTGGAGATTCCAAGGTTGTCGTGACATAAATACGAAACGTGTTGGATTATCTGGGTGTCGCGCTATTAAAGCAAGTATCGACGACAACTTTTACGACCAAAGATAAAATCAGACAAATTCCTTGACCAAGAATCTAATTTGAAAGGTGGATTTTAAGTTATATAATGTTTGCTTTTATTAGTTTCACTGATTCTTATTTTTTTTTACCCGAGTATAAACTTATTTTTAGCTCATATTTTATTCGCCGGTTTTCTCATATTTTCTCAAAACGGCGTGTTATGTACACCAGCTCTAATATCCCCAGAACCGATGAATCCTTTTCTTTGAAATTTTCACAGGATGTTTTTTTTTTTGGAATTTTGTATTCCTAGTAGGTCTAAAAATTCATTTTTTAGTTTGAAAAAACTAAAAAGCTTTTAATTTTTAAATATTGATGCAAAAGCTCAGTTTTTGGTACAAGCTGCAATTACGCTGGTAAGAAATCATCAGCCAATATTAAGATTATAGAGCAGTTTCAGAGAAAAAAACCCGCCGCCAGATTTTCAATTTTGGACCGTCACGTCTCGTTAACCGGACCTGTGATTGATTTTTTTTTAGTAGGATTTTGAGCCCATAAAATATTTTAAAACGCGTAAAAAATAATAAAAATTTATTACTGTACTCCCCACTTAAATCATGTTCCACTTGCGAGTTAAATTATTCACATTCTCCATGAAAAATTTTTTCAACTTTCTGAATATAAAAAAACAATCTTTGATTTACGAAGTTTCATCGGTGTGGCGATAGCAGCTCGTTGAGTACACAGCAGCTTTGGCTAAACCATATGGCGAAGAAATAAAAAAGGCTGAATGTATCGGGCACATACAGGAGCAAACTGGCGCCCGATTAAGAAATAAAATAAAGTAACAATTCGATAAAATATAAATGATCCGTAAGGGATGAAAAAAAGTGTAACGGCTGTTCTATTATTCCGAAAGCACTAATGCAGAAGTTTTCTTTGCGAAGCAAAGGATTCGTGGTGTAAATCCCAGTCAGATGAACTCACTGGCAAACCAACGTACAAGTAAAAGGTAACAATACCCGCTGCTGTTCGCAGCATGATCAAGCAAAGACCTTGGAGACGTTAAGTTACTTCAAAAGTGCCTGCATGACAACAACGTAGAATCCGAAAAAGTCCCTCAACCAAATATTTTGGAAGAGGTGACCTAAAGATGTTTTTCTTGAAAGAACTGCACTTATTCTTGCAGTTTGATCAGCCGTGCTCCACTTTAATGATGGTTATCGTTTTCTGGAAATACAAATGCATACCGGTGTAAACGTTAGCAAGCGTTGTTTCCGAAAATATACGGATCGAGTCAGGAAAATAGAACATCAATGCAGCACATTAGTAAAGCAAAGAAGGAAAAAATTAAAGGTTTGTAGCAAGGGTTTTTGCGATCAAAATTAAACTACAGAGCCCCCATCTTATGGCAGTGGAGAACAATGAACGCGATTATCTCAGAACAGTATATTTTAAGCGCGCGGCAGGGATTTCTAGGGAACCAAAAATGAAATTGCTTTGAACTTGTATCTATACTAAGACTATTTGATAACAGTTTTTAAAAACAAATATTTGGGGTGTAGATCTATCATAACTTACCAAAAATTTTACAGAATTTAGTTGATTGGGTAAAACAAACATTTTTTTGTCCTAGTTCTTAGTACAGATAATGAAGACCCATATAAGGAAACATAAAAAAAATAAAAATAAAAAAATCTCTACGAAACGGTTTCCAAAAAAAATAAATCCGCCATTTTACTACTTTTCGTCCTTCGCGCGAAGGAAATTATTCCAAATAGTTTATCATTAGATTCTATGGAAGTATCACATTAAAAACTAACAAATCTCAAAAGTCAGTAGCCAGCTAAATTACGCATCATTTTTCAAAACTTATATGTATAAAAAAAAAAAAAAAAAAAAACAACAACAAAAAATAGCACCTATAACTCTCACCGCACTTATAAACAAGCGTAAATAATTTGGACAACTATAAATCAAGACAAACACAGAAATAATCGAAAATAAATTTTAAGCCGCATCGTTTCATTTTTCTTTTTTCGCAGAAAGCAAAATAATAATTCATCGCTTCCCTGTAAGTCTAAGAATTTCGCTTTGAGACCGTACTCCTTGTATTAAAGCCATCGACTCCTGCATGTTTGATTTTCATTCTCTCATATTTTTTATTTAAAAACTGCGAATTAACATTTTTTTTTTTTATATCATTTTCTATGGCAACAAAATAAATGCAAAATAAAATTGGAAATAGGCAAAACTTTTGAATGCGAATTTCTCGAAAGAAAACTTTATAATCACAAATTACTGAATATAATAGACACAATAAACTCTTTAAAGATATTTACATATAGACCTTTCTTTTTTATCTCTGTATGTTGACATAAATAATATTTACAATTCATTGACCACCGAGCGGACATCAAGAGATTTTTGTTAAATTTAGATTACGTGTTAATTAATGGATCGATTTTTAACATAGCTGGATTATCAAACACGTTTCCATCTGACGACTAATTTTCATCGCCTGCTTCAACATAAATTTGAGTAAATACTGTTGATTTTTACATGAGTAAATCATTTATCTCATTGAAGATCATGTTTAGTTATTTCAATTGGTCTTTAAAAAAGTAAACAAAATTGTTCATGATGAAATTCAATCATCATCCATTAATATTACAATGTCTCCATTACCTTAGAAAAGAGAAGAGTATGCTAAAATTAGGTCAGTCTCACTCTTTTTCCTGTTAAAATTTGCTTATTGTTACATTTTAGTATTTATATCCAGGTAAAAAAGCTAGTTTTTTTTTTTAAAAGATTTTAGAGGCTAAAAATGCATTGAAATAGCTAAATTGCATATTTTACTTATTAGTTGAGTATTTTCAAGAGAAAAAGAATGTAATTTTGTAGGGAATTTGTGGCGTTAAAAAGCATTTTTACGAAATTCGGACCCTCTGGTTTGCTAATATTAAGCCCCTGTATCTTTCAAAATATTTATTGTTCTAAAAAGTTGTAACAATATTTTTTGTTCACAATTAAAAGATCTAAAAACACTATATAAGGTTTTTCATTATGACAGTGTTAATTTTTGGTGGTTTGAGGCTTAATCATGTGTCTTCAAGTGCCAAAAAATACGTACTCCATATAGATTTGGTCTGCATACCTCAATTTATTAAAATCTTCACCCAAAAATTAACTATAATGAGTTGGTCAGAATTTCTCCATCATTTCTTGCAGATGCTCCTTATGGAGCTCCTGGATTATTTGAGTCTTTCTCAGTGACTTTCACTAAATTTAGCTTATCTTTAAAACAAAAAGAAAATATTTCAACGAACATTATTGTGAGGTAAACATGTAAAAATGATTGAAATTTTTTAAAATTTGTATGTTAACATCAATAGATAAAAAGCTTTTAGACATGAGAGTGTTTAAGATTATGGCGATATGATATTTTTAAAAAATTTTTGCTGTTTGAAAAAATTTTTTTTTTTTTTTATTGGAATTGTCAGCTGTTCTCAAATTTTTTGAATGGGTAGTATCATAGACTGTTTTTATGGCCCAAATGAGACCTTAGGTTTCACTTATACCTTAAAGCTCAATTGAAGATTTTTGAATCAGGTTGTTTTTTCAGAACTAAGATTCATAAGTTTCGCGCACGTCTCTAATAATGTTAATGTTCTTTTTAGGTTACAAGAATTTTCAATTCAAGACAAAAAGCGTGAAAAAACTGGGAGACCAACGTCTCCTGTTAAGACTACACCTGTGTTGAACGAAATAACAGAGGTTAGTGGTTTTGCAATTGAATGTTCGATAAATAAATTATAAATATTTGAAAAAAAAAATTTCGGTTAATCAAGTTAATCTATTTATTTTTTAAACGTTTTGTAATTTTATAAAGATTAATTTCTCAAAACATAATTTTTGAGATTTTTGTTGATTTTCGATGTTTTGAGATTTGAATTGGATTTTGCTACATTAGCCATTGTTTTAAGCCTTTTTCTATTGTTTAGCTTATTTTTATTTTTTGTTTTAGATCAAAATATTATAAATATTTACACTTAGCTATCTCCCATCATATTTAAATTAGAAAAAACTGGAAAGAAATCACGTTGAAAATTTTTTTTAAACTATTTTTAAATAATCAGAATCCATCAATGAGCTTTCTGTTCGATGTTCTGTTATATTTTTTATATTGAATAATCCTTGCTAAAGAAAGAAATACATAGAAAATAGTTGTTTAAGTGTATTAAGTAAATGTAAAATATTCAAATTTGATTTATTATGTATTTCAGCTTGTATTTTCTTTATTTTTATATTTTAGTTTTATCCAGAAAGTTCAAGTGAGATTGACTTTATTAGACCACGAACTGTGACACATCTATCAAATAAAGAACCAATTACTGAAGTTTTTTTGACAGATGGAACCATATTGCGTCAAACTTATTTTGGAAATACCCCTGCCTATGAACCTCATGATTATGATGACAGCTATATAAATCAACAAACAAATCAGCTTCAAAAACAAACATCTGATACTCTTTCTCCTGTGATTGATGATCCTCATGATAAAATAGGAAGTCCTTACATGTTAATTAAATCTTCTCCATTCGATTCTTCAGTGAAAGACATGTTGCCTGTCAGTGAAGGAGCTAATAATAGTGATGATAGCAACGCAAGGTTACCTGATGATGCTGTGTCTTCAAACAATGATTTTAGTCTTGAATTGGATTCAGGTGGATATGTATCTGACAGTGAACAGAGTTTAAATGTTGAACTGGCCAGTGATGATATTACAGAATTGTCTGATAACCAATCTTTAATTGATAGTGATTTTTATTCAAATTTTCCTGAAAGTGAAGTTCAGTCAGAGTGTGATACAAATGATTTTGTTGATGCTACAATTTTACTTGGAGAGTCTGCTTCAGATATGAGTGCAGAGTTCGATTCTGGGACTTTGAAACCTGCAAAAAAAAATCTAGAATATATTCAATTTCCACATATTAAAGAAGAGAATGTGGAGAAAGTTGAATACCTTACACCGAATGAAGTTAAAGCTATGCAGAATGCTCGTCGGCTGCGGATCGAGTGGGAGAGAAAAGTGAAAAAGAAAAGAGGTAGTAGTAGCTCTTCCAAGACTTCTGATGTAAACTCTAAAAAAAAAAATAATTTACCTGTTAATAAAAAAATTATAACTACCAAAGATGCTGTAAGCAAAATAAAATCAAATAAAGATAAAAGTAAAGATAAAACCAAATCAAAATCGAAAAACAAAGGTGAAAAGGCTGATAAAAAACCAGCAATTTTAAGACGATTACTTACTAATGAGATGGTTCCTTCACACAAACATAAGTCATCAAAACAGAAGAGTATCACAGACAAGGAAAGTCTTCCTAAGCCAGTGATTCAGCATCCTTTACAGTCTAATACAATAAAAGTTAATGACAGCATTCCTGAGCATCACATAAAGAGTGTTATTCCAACTAAAAGTGACATACATGGAATTGACATTGATAGAATAAATTTACCTAGCATATCAAACACTGATTTAAAAGTTGGCCAAGTTAGTCGACCATCAACAATGCCTCGTGCCCATACAACTCCGAGATGTATGCCTACCGCAATGAAGAAGATTCAGCAGTCTACTTTTCAAAAACAAAAGGAACTCGGTCATCGCAGATTAAAGTCTGCTCCGCATCGTATTAAAAAGGAATATACTGAGGTATACTCTGACTTGACACCTAACAGTCCATATACAAGCTATGACAACACGGACAATCCAGTTGAACGTCAGCGTAGTCGATCATTTGGTACGCACACTAAAAGACAAGAAGAATTAAGCAAAATGGCAGAAGCTGTGTGCAAAGAAGATAGATTGGATTCAGAAAGGGATGATCCAGAAGTCCTTCAGGTTTTATTTCATTTATTCAGGATAGTTGGTGGTCCTTAATGCAATCACCATAAGGAATTTCACCTATACAGTGATATAACCAATGTTTTTATTATTTTGAATGATTAATTAAGTCTTTTGAATATTACCCATTTTTAAAAAGTATTTACTTCCTGAAGTCAGTTATTAAGTCATTTATAAAATTATTTTAAGCTGTGTGATAGAGAACCATGCATGAACCTGTGTATAGTTAGAGGAATTGTTTATTATTTTATTAATTGAATTGTTTTAAATACTTCAGTATGATGGGGAGCCTACAAAAGATATAATTTCACAAAAGGAAACACAACAAGAAATGAGCAATTTGACTGATAATATAGATGAAGGAAAGAGACGGATTAAATCAGGTGATCTTGTTCTTCATCTTCTTGTAAAAGTTATTCACGTAAAATACAACCTAAAAAGGAAAATGTTTCTCTTTTTTTCTTATTCATCTGTTTGACACTTTTTTTGAAATGTTGACAAATAAAGGAATAAAAAATTCACAGTGCTTTAGTATAAGTGTGGCTGGTATTCATGTTAATAAACACCGTTTTGAGTTTCTTGACTGCTATCTTTCTTAATTTTATTCTATTCCTTAATTATAAACTATTAATTTTTTTTATTATTTTTTTTTTTTTTTTTAGATGTTGAGAGCATAGATTCGAAGTTGACAACTAGTGGAGAAGGTGTTTAAATTTTTCTTGCATAAAGATCCTTTTTTCTGATTCTCTTGGATTTATATAATATTATATAATATAATATATAATCATTCTTGGTTAGGATGTGTATAGCCATCTTAAAAATATTATAATGGCAAGCCAAGGAAAAATTATTCTAAATTTTTTAGTCATGATAAGATACATGCCAGCCATTTTCTATGAGAAGTTTCAAACCTTTCAAAATGATTTTTCGTGTTAAAAAATAAACTTCCATATTCTGAAAAATTTCCAATCTATTATACTCTGATTTTGTCTTTTTCACAATCGTTAATATAGATATTGGTTTTATCAGAAGCTTAACTATGTTGAAAATATAAAATATTTTTATTTTTGATAAATCTAATATTTTTTATATTTGTATATAATAGACATTTTCTATGAGAAGTTTCAAAATGTGTAATCTGAAACTAACCTTTCCACATTCAAAATGATTTTTCGTGTTAAAAAATAAACTTCCATATTCTGAAAATTTCTAATCTATTATACTCTGATTTTGTCTTTTTCACAATCGATAATATAAATATTGGTTTTATCAGAAGCTTAACTATGTTGAAAATTTAAAATATTTTTATTTTTGATAAATCTAATATTTTGTATATAATTCCTATATTTATCATCAGACAGAGGCAATATTGAAATACAAGCATCCTATATTCTATTGATAATCATCTTATCTCTCTCTAAATAAGATCAAATGAATAGACACAAATCAATTCAATTCTCTTGTTTGAGGCATCGAAACCCTTGATCTCTGGTTTAAAAACTATTGGTAGAGCGCTTGTTTTTAAACCAGAGGTCAGGGACTTGATATTCTTTTTAAATTTATTTATTTGATAGTTTATTTAAAGAGAGAAGAAAATAATTTGTTGTTTTAGGTTAGAAGAAATCTTAATATAGTGTCAAAGTTGATAGAAACAGATTATATAATTTAGATAAATTTAAGAAAAAAAAAATTCCTTGGTTAGTTTTATAATAACATATGCCTATATATTTTCAACAGGATTAAACTTCTGATAATTTTATTTGTTATTAGTAAACACTATGGCAAAACAGTCATTTTTTTAAATGTTGTATGTTATTTTGATGCAATTTAGCTTGTAGATACAGAAAAGTTTGATCATAAGAATTTCTTTCAAAAATTGTGTAGAGAGTAGATCTGACCAAATTGATTTTCTTGACAAAATGTCTTGTTTGACTACATGTTATACATTCCTTTCACTTTCATTTTCTTGAGAAAAACAATAAAAATTTTCAAAATTTGGAGCAAGTCAGTGGAGAATGGTTCTGCTGTTATTTCTATGGAATAGTAAAAGTGTTTAATTAATATAAAGATAAGTCAAATTTAAAAAAAAAAAGATTATTTAATCCTCTCATTTCTTTTTCACTTATATTTAGTTTCAAACAAACGTGGTGAAAAAATGAAAAAGATAATCTCAACATTCCTTCCTGCATTTACTTTTCAACCTATTCCAAGACCATTGTAAGTATAAATAGTCTGTGAAAAAGTAAAGAGACAAATAATGTGATTTATTCTGGAAATATTGTTTTTGTTATTTTTCTCAAGATTATGTTAATTCAGTAATTAATGCTTTAGATAGAATATTCAAATTATATGCTTTGCCTTACTTACTATCCTTAATCAGCATTACTGCAACAATATTTGGTCTTGATGTTTATATAAGAGTGAAAGCGAAACACAACAACGCCTGACTTCAAAGAGATAGTATTATTAATTAATCATAGTTGGACCCCACTTTAGGCATCAGGGGACCTATAAATTTGTTCCCATCCGTGTGTCCGTGCTTCTGTTACAATTTTTCTCAGAATCTTTTCGTTAGTTTTTTTCATGATATTAGATGTCAGCAAGAACTGGAATGTGACGAAGTATGATGTTAGATATCAGTAAGGACTGGAAAATGACGAAGCACGATATTAGATGTCAATAAGTTTTTATTTTTTTGCAAATCCGTTCATTTGATCCCAAGTTATCCCAAAAACGACAAGAATCATTTCTGATAAGCTCCTGCCTGATATTCTGAAATCAGGCCTTGCCGTAAGCATACAACCTCCTGAGTAGTTAATAGCTCATGTGAAGTAAATGGCGCGAATCTCATCTTTCGACAATAAATACAGCCTAAAAACCTGTCTCCAGCCATGTTTGGGCGACAAAGAACATTTTTAGGTCTCAGGCTTATAAATGAGACGTATGCTATCGCATACTTTGAAAGATATTTATGGTGTTTTTTTATTTAATCAATTGCGTAGCTAGAACTTCCAAATTGCTGGATATCTAAAAATGGTGGTATATGTTACTTTTTATTTTTTTTGCGAAAAAAGATATTTGTGTTTACCCATCCAGGTTTTAATTATAATAATTATTCCTAAAACTGATTTCGTAAAAATGGTAGAAGTTAGCAGTGAAATCTACTCGTCAATGTTCAGTTAAATATATTTAACCACAAACATACACAAATAAGAGCTAAACAGAAGGACGAGCGATCACTCAGGATTCATGTCAAGGCCTGGAAATTTGGGATTATGTTATTTCTGATGTATTAATTATATTGGCGATCTTGAAATTTTTTCAGTGGGGTTTGTTTCAAACTTTACACTCTGAATATTCTAAAAAATGTTTTTGTATCAGGAAAAATTATATCTAGTATGTTGAGTGTGTTGGCCTTTTGAAATTTTTTTTTTGGCAGGGCAAGCATGTCCAAAGAAGGCTTCAAAATCAGCTTTTTTTTTTTTGACTTTTCAAAATGTTGCCTTTCTATTAAGATAAAATTTTGGATTATATTAGTAAGTAATATTTTTGATATATTGAGCAGGTTGGTCATCTTTCAAAACATAAACTTATTATTAACCCCTTAACTGCGTTCGATGGATGTAATAATATGCATTCATTGAATATAACAATTTAATAAAATTTACAGGCCTGTTTTTAAGTGGAGTCGCTTATATTAATGAGATTGTAAGTTACGAGTTTTTGGTCTGTATTTTACACACTTCATAATACAAACAATAAAATGATGAATCATTAAGACAGTTAAACATGGGAGACAACAGCAGTGAAGTATCTTCTAGAAAACGTGTTTATACTGCCAAAGATGCTGCAGAGTTATTGATTCAATCTGATAATCCTGACTTTGATGCTTCAGATCTTATTGATTCCGGAAGTGAGCCTTTAGAAATTGATGAAAAATTCTTATTTCTGAAAACGAATGGGGAGTTAATCCTTTTTTACTTGAACATCATCCTCTGTATTTATTTGAATTTTTTTTACTGAAGAACTTATAGAGGAAATTGTCACTCAAACTAACCTGTATGCAAGACAGTATATGGTTTCTCGTCAAATAAAACGTTGATCAAGAATGAAAAGCTGGTAACCCATTACAAAGAATGAATTGATTATTATTTTTTATAGAGGCATTGTTTTGAAACCTACGTATGCACATTATTATACAGAGAATGCAATTTTTAGTACGTCAATGATACACTTAGTTTTAAACTACGGACATTTCTTGTTGATTGAAAAGTTTTTACACTTCGTCGATAATAGTTAATGAGGTGAAACCTATCAAAAAGCATTGAAAATTCTCCCTTTCCATAACTACTTATCTAATCGATTCACTTATTTGTATACACCTGAAAAGAATATAAGTATCGATGAGTCGTTGCCCTTGTGGAAAGGTAGACTTTCATGGAAACAATATATTCCTAATAAATGCAGTTGATTTGGGCTAACATGTTTTGTTTTATGTAAAGCATCGATTGGGTATATTTAAATGAGTGTTTTATACACTGGCAAAGAGCTTACTAATAAACTAGGTGAGACATTAGGAAATTCTTACTATGTTGCAGCAAATTTTGTGATGTCATTGATAGATGGGCTTTTAGATCAAGATTAATGTTTCTTTATTGACAATTTATATACTTCTTTAAAAATTTCCCTAACTTTACTAGAACATAAAGCTGATTCTATTGGCACTTTGCGAAAAGATAAAAGATACCTTCCTTGAGGTATAAAGAATATAAAGCTGAAAGCAGGAGAGTGTGTCGTTTGGTATGAAAATATTGCCAATATTATGTGTACACACTGGAAGGATATAAAAAATGTATTTATGCTAAGCACGTGTGTTGAGGGTGGAGTTACTAATGTAACAAGAACAGATAAACCTAAAGAGATATTGCTGGTTATCCATACATACAACTAAAGTATGGAAGAGTGGATAAAAGTGATCAGATGCTAATTTTTAATTTGGAACGAGATCTCTCAGATCCTCTTCCGAATTAAACTTAAAAAATAAAGTAAAAAAATAAAACGAATAAATTTAAAAAAAATTTCAAAAATTTTGGTTTCAGCCTTAATATTGATACTGATTGATTGTGTTTGATTATCGATTTTCGATTATGAACTTATTAATTCAGAAGAAGGTCTGAGAGATCTTATCAAATCGGACAGTGGTTCATTTAAAGCTCCCACTTGTACTATGGCAACAATCGACTCTCGAGTGGATTTGAACCCACGACATTTCCCATTACAATTCAATATTATGGGAAAATAAATGTTATTGTTGCACACTTCCTTAATGTATGTAGATAGATAGAAGATAAAGCCATTCGTTTTCAATGTTAAGCCTTAAGTGCTACATGACCACCAGCACTCACAAATAAACTGAAAATTTTCAGGATTGTCTCAAGTTAATTTGGGGACAAAAATCAAATCAAGAATCCAACAACATTATGGTATCAGCTTTCCTGTTTCAACTTGTCATTTAAATTGTAGGGGCTAAATCGCTTATTAAGTGTAAATGAATTTTTGCATAATTTGTTTGCCAGCATGGTAAAATTTATTGACTTGGGCTCACGAGACAACCAGCAGAACACAAAGAAGCAAAATAAATAAAATAATTACATTGATGGGTTGAATTTTAAAAGTTGCCTTGTTGTTTTATTTCTAGTCCATCGTATATGCATTACATGACACAGATTGGAGGATCTTCTACTATTATCATAAATGAAATGGAACCGACTTCTCTAATTGCCTTCACTCTGAGGTTAGTCTTATTTGAAATGCAACAATCACATTAGTTTTTCTTTGATAAAGTTAATCTTCTATCAGTTTAATGCAGAAAAATTTCGTACACTTATATTAACATTTCCCTAATACCAGATAAGTAAGAATAAAAGAGCTTGAAATTTCTTCTAAAATATGGAACTTTTTCATTATTTTTTTCATTGTATTTTTATTTTATATTTTTATAGATTAAGATTTGTTTGGATTTTTGAAAAAATTCTTCATTGCCACTAGAGGAAAATTAAAAAAAAAAAAAAATCATTCTTTCTGTGCTTTATTTGTTTGGAGTTATCCTGTATATTTGATACATTTATCATGTTGTGAAAACTAAAAAAAAAAATTATGACAAAGCATCCAGTAAAAATTCGATTTTAAGTGGCCTTAAAGCACCCCAAACCCTAAATTTGTTGAACGTATACTTTTTGGATCCTTGGTAAAGCCAAAAAATGAATTGAAACCTATTTTTCTGTATGTATATAACTAGTTTTCCTCTAAACAACATTGTAATGAAGTTAAAAAGCCAAAGAATATGACTTTTCTCTCATACAGCCACCTGCTAAAAATTCTTGTTGTCTTCGACGCGTGTTTGAAAGAATTTTAAGAATTATCAAACTTCTCTTTTACTCTTTCCAAAGTCTAATAATATGTATATGAAAAATTAATTTACGATGCTTTGAGTCTCAAATTCTCTTCTCTTTACGTCTCATAAAAAAATTACCTTGTCACACAAATGTTTTATGTGTCTTACAAGTTAATACTTTCTTTTATTGAGAACATAATCAATTTATTGTCAAATTAGCAATCTAGTTGTTCTCAATTATTTATTTATGGTGTTCTCTATTTATCTCTATGGGAAGTGTTGTTATGAAATAAATTCTAAAAAGTAAATGAATAATAACTTAATGATAAAATCTTCTTTTATGGATTTGCCAATGTAGCTTCTTTTTTTTTTTTTAGTTGCCCTAAGTATCAAGAGCAGCTTAAGGAAATTCAAGCCATGTTGCTTGGCAGTAAGTTTTCTATGCTACAAGGGAGTATGTTCAGCCAGCCTGCAACACCAGTTGTATTACGAAAGTCTAATCTGCAACAAGTGAACCAAAATTTTCCTGCTTTAAAGTATGTTCTTTTTTTTTTCAGATAGTTTAATTTAATTTTTTTTTTATTTAATATGATTTTATATTATGCAATAATATCTTATAATATATAATAATCACCATAATATTATATTATATATTAAATTTAATATTATGATTAAAATATTTCTTTTAATATTATAAATTTTATATCTTGATATACATTATAACTAGAAACTTTTAAAAATTATTTAAGAGCAGGTGTGTTTATATGTAAAAATATACATTTTGTAGACGTGTACAAATTACTGTTCAATATGGACACAAACCTAATAACTTGCCGTTGAGGCTGTAAAACAGGCAATAGATTAATTTTAAAATTCATGCATTTGTTGTTTTTAAATTAGTATGCTTTGTGCAAGGCTAAAGCCACTACTAGGTAAAAAGCCAAAACATGAGATAAAGATAAAGCAGGTCTTATACAGACTGAGAAAGGTATTGGTTGCTGTTAGAATTAGGATTGGAGATCACAATCTGAAAGAAAGCAAGAGTTCTACAAGCAAGCAGTGCGTGGAAAGAAACTTGATGAATAAAAGCTTTTGTGAAATTGAGGAATCTGTCCTGTTAAAGGATGAGTAATACCTTGATTTTGCAATGGATTCAATTTAAGAATTCCAAAAAAAGTATTTCTGAATATAAGAAAAACTTATTTCATAATTTTTCCTAAACCTATTAAGCTAGTAGATTCCGAATCTTTGAAGATTATTTTGAATGGAAAAAAATTATATCCTTCAACTAGTAAAAAATATCTCTGAATTTTGCTTGACGAACAGTTGTCATGGAAATCTTATACTGATGAACTAATTAAAAAACTAAACAGATCAAACAATATGCTTTCTAAAATACGTCATTATGTTAATAGTAGTACTATTCGTTCACTTTATTTTGCTTTATTTTCACCTCATATGAGTTATATTGTCAAATTTGGGGTCAAAATGACAATCGACATTAAAATAGAATTAAGAATTAACTTCATGCCATTTTGCTCTGACGTTTCTTTGAGTTTTGGTAGATCAAAAATTCACCGATCTTGTGTGCGTTTCAAATATATTGTTAGTGTTTGATTCTTTGTCATTTAGTGTCTACCAAA